>JANIJG010015582.1:25000-35000 GCA_024611175.1 Megaceryle torquata | reverse complement strand
GGGCCTTGGTGTACAGAGGTGCCTTCCTGGAGACAGTCATGCATGCTGAATACAGTGCCTAGCCTGCTCTTTCCTTAGCCTACTGTTTTGGTTTCATTTTTAGTCGGAGGTGGCTCGTGGACTTGATTGGGAACCACAGCATTTTAAGCATACTTCTGAATTCCATGCCAGGAACAAGGTGACTAAAACTAGACCCCGTGTCTCAGTTGTGATGGAGTTTTTTCTTGTATCTGACTCCCTGGGTGAGAGCATGGCACCAGGTGTAGTTCCTCTCCCAGGGGAAGTGAGGAAGGAGTATCAATCCTCTTCACAGAGAAACCCAGTCTCATCTGGGGTGTGGAAATCTGTTGCTATACCTTGGAGCAAGGCTGAAGTACAGGAAAATAATATTATTTCTCATGAAACTGAAAAGTGTAGATATGCTTGCTGGTTTCCACCACACTGGCCCAATTATTTTCCTGGCCAGGTAATATGAAACTAAAGTTGGAACATGATCTGGATTGTTAAACATACCTATTTTTTCAGAGGTAAAAAATAAATACACTTAAAGTAATACAATGTCTATCTCTAGTACTGAATACATAAAGTGACTGATATATTTGCCTCTCATAGGAACTATGAAGTTATTGCTTGCTATAAAATCATCTATCCATAATGATAATTAATGAAGAGACTTTCTAATGGTGCTACTTTTTAATGTTGTGAAAAATGGAAACCAATGTCCTTATTATCGTAAATTGTTAGAAACCTGCCCTCCTTCATCCCTTTAGCATGAGTGGATATCTTCATCCTCAGGTCTTTTATGTTACTTAGAGATAAATACATAAACATGGGATGTTGAGCCCAGAGTGTTTTAGAGTACTAATCACCAAATCACCTTTGAGGTATTGTCACTACAGTTAAAAGAGCTAAGTCTGAAGTGTAACTTCCACCATTGCTTATCTTTGTGAAATTGAAGTTTCTGAAAGAAATTGGGAATTATTAAACTAAAGTGACATTTTGACCTGTAGGTCTCCCCCCCCCTCCCCCCCCAGCAAAGTGTAATTAAACACTTACCTATATAGGAGACAATGTTCCTTCCTGTTTCCTTGAGAGATGAATTAATGCTTTCCATTCTTTTTGAAGTGAGTTCACAAATATCAGTGACAGAACTAGCTTCTTTAAGTTAAAGACATTTGAACACTTTGTCTGGCACAAACAAACCATATTCTTCCACGGTCAAACATTGTTGTAAGCCACAGGCAGAGTTAAAGTTACAATATAGCTTTCCTTACTTGACAGACTCGGAGCAGAACACATAGCTACATTATTCAGACTTAAAATTCGCTTTCAGATTACAGTCTAAATGCACACAAAAGAAAGAATTACACAAAAGTGTTGATTGTGAATTTCTGGACACAAAATGTGTTCTAGCAAACCAGTACTGATTCAAAAAAAAAACAAACCAAAACCCAACCAAAAACCAAACAAAATCACCCACACAAAAACATCCCCAAAATGACAAAAAACCAAACCAAACCAAACAAAAAAAACCCAAAAAACAAACAAACAAAAAACCAAAAAACCAAACAGCTGTAACTCAACTAAATCATTTTATGGTTTGAATCAAGTATTTTTCACCCCTTTATTCAGCATGTCGCACACAGATTAATGGATATGCTTCAGTAACTTTGACAGTGTGTGTTCACTAAACAATTGGACCACAAAACAAGGACTTCTTCAGTCTGTTCTCACATCAATGAGACACTCAAAAGAGTTCCAGATTACTCCTTTCTGCAAGTCCACTCACAAGAGTTCACTCTGAATTGTAGACATTTGGCTGACATGACTGATAAATTTGGGCAATTATTCTCCCTTTCTGTGGGGATCCACTTTGGCCCTTGCAACTGTAGATCAATTGAATAATAAGACACAGTGTGCATGGACAGCTAGAAGACTCAATGTTGTAGAAGAGGTTTAAAAGCTCTTCAGTCAGTTGGAAGTATAGAGCAGAGCTGGCATCACTTTCAGTTAGGGAGGTATCTACGTTTCTCAGTACAAGCTTAGGCTTTGATTTCCATAATTGCATATGTAAAACTACATTAATGCAACATGTACGAACAACTGCTACTGTAATTGCACACACAGATTGCCTACCCACTTCTTTGTTCCTGCAGCTTCTGCATATATTTGGCAGTTACAATCATTGGGTAGTCAGTTTTGGAAATCTGGCACATGTTGCGATTATTCAAGTAGTAAGTCCTATCATTGAAGAACCAGAAGCATAATCTTATCCAGGAAAATCAAAGGATAAGTGCCTTTTTTCTCTGTTTCTTTTAAGTCGTTAATTGAAGCACAAAGAGGACCATGTATTGAAGCTTATTCCATAATTCAAGTGTGTTCCAAGAGGGATCTCCAAACTAAAGACAGAAAGGAATATCTGAAAGGTATCTGAGCAGCCACAGCATAGCATGCAGGTCATCGCTATGGCACAAAAGCACAAAAACTGGAACCATTTCCATGTTGTTGCGATTCTACAGGTGTCAGATAGGACTTTTGAGGTGCTGAACATATTTGAACATATCCATCCTTCTTCTGATCACTGTAAACAGCAGGTGAAGCTTAGGAGACAATACTGGGATTTGGTTCTTCCTTATCACAAATAGCCTATCCTGAAATAGAAAATATTTTCTTTAATGCTAGAAGATGACTACAGAGTTTCAGTGCAGATTAAAGTCAAATCTTTCTGAAAGTTATCGCCTACTGTTATTTCATTCTAAGGCAACAAATTTGTGGGTGCATGTCTGTAGTGCATGTGTTTTCCTAAATATACATTAAGGGAGAAAAATCAACCTGTATCCAATATACATCTAGTCCATTTGATACACTTGTGTTGTGTTTTAAGTTTTAGGGACTTATTGCCAGTCTTCTTGAACTTCCTCTGCTTTCTTCCAAATGTCCCTGAAAAGTTTCTACAGGTACAGGCCCTAAGAAGAGCTCATTGTCCCTCATGTAGCTGCTGAAAGTAGTGCTTTCCACAGGCACCCTGTCTCCTTGCAGAAGCTTCTTTTGTTCTCAGCTCTTTTGCTCAGAGATCTTTGTCCATGAGGGGTCTAAAGCTTTGGAACTTGCCCGTTGTCACAGTAAGATGTTTATAGGTCCTTCCTGAGTGTGCATCCTAAAACTCTGAATATGTGTTATTTACAGGAATGAATGT
This sequence comes from Megaceryle torquata, assembly GCA_024611175.1. Taxonomy (NCBI): domain Eukaryota; kingdom Metazoa; phylum Chordata; class Aves; order Coraciiformes; family Cerylidae; genus Megaceryle; species Megaceryle torquata. The sequence continues at coordinate 31,804 of JANIJG010015582.1, read as the reverse complement.
AACCCACTTCAAATTATAGCATTGATTGAGAGGAGATATTACCAATGTTTATAAAATATCTAAAGGTCAGGGATCAAGAGGATGGGGCAAGATTCTTATCCAGTAATCTCTATTACTTTTTCAAATTCTGACAAATTTTGGTTCTTGCATACGCACATACACATGCATGCACACTATCATATAAGTGTTCTGTTGTTAACATATCTTTCAATATCTGTGTTTTATTGTATAATTACCCGTAGTTCTCATCACAAAATTCCCATTAAAACAGATGGAAGTTTTGCACAGAGATCAAGGACCAGATATTGCTGTAATTTTTAACTACTACACTGTTCCAAAAAGAATCACACACATTTCCAAACTATATCTTCTCATGAAATAAATGTTCAGAAAATGCAACTGCATAACCATGATATAATGTTAAATACAGTGTGAAGTATAAAAATATGTAAATAAGAAAAGTGTGTGCTATTTTGGATCAGCTGCTAAGCACTAAGTATTTCTCATTATTTACTGCAGATTTCTGAAAATCCTAGTCTATCGTAAGATCTTAAAATAAAACCATGAACACCACAGACATTTAAGAGATGTTCAGAAAATTGTGCAGGATAGCTCTAGAGAAAACTTTTGAGAAAAAAAGTCTTGTGATACATGTGAAGATTAGCTAATAGGTTTCATTATTGTCATTATCATTATTATTAACAGTTCAAGGGGTAAGGTGTGGAAGCAAGGGTTAACTGGAATGGCTCTTGTAATGGAGAAGCTCTACATTATCTATTTTATTTGTGTATGTCTCTGAACTTTCTAAACAAGACATTGACACTCCTGGTTCAGGAGGCAGGGGTTTGTTCATGGTGAGTGGTGGTTGTTACTGAGGCTACAGCTGTCCACTACCACTGTCTGGGATAGTGTTTTCTTTACCGAGACACTTGGTAACCAAGATGCTTTGTGTAGTTAGCACAAAACCCATGTCAAAACCACAAAAAATATTTAAACTATATATAAAAAAAAGTTAAACTTTAAAGTTGAGTATTGTTCAAATACTTCTTGAACGCCAATGGGCTTGAGGCCATGACCACTTCCCTTGAGAGACTGTTCCAGTAGTTGACCACCCTCTCAGTGAAGAGGATATTTTCCTAATATCCAGTCTGAATTTCCCCTGATGCACCTTTAAGCCATTCCCTCAGCAGACATCAGAAAGGAGAAATCACCTCTCTCTCTGTTCACCCTCATGAGGAAATTATAGACAGCAATGAAATCACCCTTCAGCCTCCTCTTCTCTAAGCTGAATAAATGAATTATTCTCAGCTGCTCATTGTAAGTCATGTCCTTTACTCCTTTCACCATCTTTGCTCCCCTCCTTTGCACTTATTATAATATTTTTTTTTATGCTTCTTATGTTGCTAAGCCCAAAACTGCACCAGTGTTGAGCACAGTGGGACAATTTCTTCTTTTGACCAGTTACCTATACTGTGCTTAGCACCCCTCAGGATACCCTAGACCTTCCAGGCCTCTAGGGTACATTGTTTACTCATACTAAGCCTACCATCAACCACACAGTTGCCTTAAGGACTTAAATACTTTGACTAGTCTGGCTGGAAGAACTGAACTGAGGGCACAGAAAGAGTGCTGGGCCTTGGCCTCAGCCTCTCCTTGACTCTGGAGTCCAGCCAAGGAGCAGGGTGCTTGGCACGTTTTCTCACACAGTCTTCCTTGTCTCACATTCAGCTCCTGATGCTTTTCACTGTCCAGAGTAGATTGGGACCAGAGGAAAAAGTTTAGGGCAGTAAACATGAAAGACAACCCTGATAATGAAAGTACTGTTATAAATTTAACTGTCATTTTATGTTCTGGAAGAACAAGACTCATTGAGTTGTCTTCCAGCTTGAATCTAATGTGTTAATCCTCAACCCTGTGTGCTGTCAGCCCATTGCACTGGACTGAAAGCAAGCCCCTGCTGTTTGCATATAATTTTTGGATCAGTTACTTATAAGGTATTTTCAGTTCTAAAATGTAAAAAGTGAAGGTATGGTAATATATCATGCCATTTAAACACAAATGGTTGAATCTTTCATGGGTAGCTCATAGGCTAATAATCACATTCCCCTGTAATAAGAATTTCTTATGTAAGTAAGGGGTGGGGAGTCATCAGCATCTGTAAATTGTGTGAAACTGAATGTCACTGTCCTATATTTCCATTTGTAAAATGACTTTGCCTGGACCATTTGTAGAGGGATGTTCATTCACAGATAAGAGTCTAATGACACAATGCTTCTTTGCCTTGCATTCAAAAGGTTCTCTTTGTGGAGAAATTTCCCTGATTAATTTCTGAAATGATTAGTTATGTGGCAAAGCTTTTAGAGAGCAATGCAGAATCACAGTAAGGATACCCTGTACAATAAAAAAAAAAATAAATAAAAAAAAAAAATTCAATCTGCAATTCTCACTGATTGAAATATACCGTCTTGGACCTATATCAGCATTTAGTAAACTTTTATTGTTCTGCTGTGAGTACATGTAAAAATTCCACAGACAGTCTTACATTTTATTTTTTTTCTACAAGGTATTAACATATAAAAATACACCTTATTCATTAATCACATTCATGTAGTAGAAGTCTTCATCCCTGTCTCAGTGTTGTACAATAAGGTGTGGAGACGTTAAGTGACTTGTTTACAGATGTGCTATGGGCAAGTGAAACTATAGAATTTGAATATATATACCATAGTTACCTGTGTATTGTTCTAGAAAAAAACAACAACAACGAAAAAAAACCACTGCAGAAAATTAACACTTAGTACTTTGAAAAAATACTTGTCTTAACATATTCACTTATTGAATGTATCTGCAGTTGTACATGTCCATGTAGTTTTATAGAAAAAGAAGACATTTAAAACATAGAAAAGAAAACATATTGAAATATTTTTCTGTAATGGGGAAAAATATGGTTTTGAATAGTTATTTCATTTCCCAGTTTTTAAAGGTTCTGCATTAAATGAAAAAAACCTCACTCAGTAGCTCCTGCATTTGCCTGTTTCTGGTGTTAATTATCTTTTGTTTGCCCTTGATAATCCTGAGGTTGGTATGCAGATAATGAAGGCTGCAGAATCATCTCAAAGTGTAAAAAACAATGGCATTGTCAATTCTGCATCACAACACTTTATAAATTATGAATGTTATCCACATTAAGGAGAATGGTAGACTTTTAAAATTACTTCCATGAATAGATTAAATTACAAGTATTATTACATTTCATTTTATTAAGTGCATCTTAGTAGTTATTAGGGCAAATGAACATGTTCTCTCAATTACATAATAACATTAGAACTAAAAATTATGCATTGACAGTCCCAAATGCATAACGTGGCATTGTATATTAATCATCCCAAACAATATTTTCAGTTTATATGAAGACAATTATTACCTATTGAACAATAACATTCTTATTGATTTATTACAATTCAGTTCAATGAATGATTTATTTTTATATAAAAGCTTTGATTCTTTCCTGGATACTTTAATATTTTCTAGCTCTTAGAAAAAAATGTCTTTTAATTTATCCCTTTTATTAATCTCATTACAATAAGACAAAGTTTGTCATATATTTAATTTTTAAATATCCTGAATAAGACAATGTAGCACACATTTAGCATCTATCTATTAATTAAAAATAACATTTTGTTAATTTTACTGTTAGCAAATGGTAACTATTTACATGATGTGTCTTTTGGGTTGCATTTTAATTCTCTCAAACATTTCTGGTCATCAGATCTATGGATTGTAACATTGTCTTTTATTCCAAGAATGGAAGTAGATTAGTAGTGTTTAGGGCATCATTTAAGAAGAATAGCAAAATCACCTGATACTAGCCTGCTGACACAAGTGGCAACATTTGAACTCATTTAACTGGGAGAAGCATTGAGACCTTGCACAGTGCAGACGTGTGTCAGCCAGGAATTTTAGACATCTGCAGAGCAATTTTTAACATTGATCTTTTCAGATATTTTACTAGTATCCTTTTTCTTTTTTTTTTTTTTATTTTTTTTTTTTTTTTTTTTTGGCTATATTATGTGCATTGGTTGCAGCCCTGGTAAATTTCTTTTAAGTTGTCTAGAAAACTGTGCCTCACTCTTCCCAGTATTTCTAATACTTCATGTTAATTAGATCTGTAATGCATATACTGATGTACTGTTATTTACTTTAACATAACTGGCAAATTTTTCAGCGTGATTACTTAAGGGATAATCATTCAATCATTAAAAATGCAATTTGTACAGTGTCAGCAGTTTTTCTTTAGACACAGAAGAGATTGTTCCCATTTACTGTATTTTTCTATTTTGATTTTAACACACTTGCTGTCAATATAATTATCAGATTGTGTCACTTTATAAAGCGTTGGTATAGTCTGGGCTGGTGTTTTCAGGGGGAAGTTATTGACTCATAAGTAAAGTAAAACAAATAAATAAGAGATTCTTCTGGTATTCTTCTTACCAGCTATAAATCACAGTCAATAAATCAGCTTTGAAAGCGAATACAAATCACTCTAAATTTGCTGGTCTAAATGTTTAAAAGGCTAACACATGCCTCCTTTATCACATGAGTCTTGAACATGCAGTATGATATGCTTGATTCAGCAAGAAGAATATATAAATGTGCAATATTACATACTCCTAGGGAATACAAAAATGCATTTTAAATTGATATATTTTTTGAAGGAACACAGTACACCATGCCTGGGTATTTAAATGTCCTTTTTCCTTCTAAAACCCAACTTTTTTCTTATATATTCTTCCCTTATGCTTCCTACCAGCTGGGGTAGAATTTATGAGTACAACCCAAAGAAAGCCTCTGGAAATGCCTCTAACAGTGAACATTTAGAATCAGCAAATATTTTAATTGGTCATTTCATGGGAGTATGTAGTCAGTGTAATTAGACATTGTTTATATTAACAGTGTGTCGGGTAACATGAAATGACTAGGTGATCCTTTCTGGCCTAATGTTATTAACTAAACAAAGTAAGTTAGACTCTTTATCACTGTTACATCGGATTAAAAATGACTGGAACCAATATACATGTAGTTGACAAAATAACTAGCCTTCTTAGTTCCAATTAGTTCTCAATTAAATTGTATCAGCAGTGGTGTCAGACTTACAGCTACACTAAATTATCTTTGAATCTGTCTGATTCCTTTAGTTCTTCCTCTTGCCAGCAAGAAAGTTTCAGACATGAAAGTGTTAACAGCTCCTTTGAAATTACTCCTATTTAAGAAGAAAAATCATATTACTTTCTTAATCTTTCTAATTCTATTCTCATAAGATGATCTTGGATTTGTTCCTTTAGCACAGACTCTTTAGTGCAGTCCTGATTTCTGTATTAATGAATTGAGAAGATGACATCAGGCTCTTAGGTAAGTGCTATAAACTCAGTCATATGATTTTTATAGTAAGATATCATGTGTAAAAAAAACCCCAATATTTTGTCCTTTCTTACATCTATGTTTCTTTGAAAAGTAATAGTTGGATGTTATATGGGTAGCACACAAAGACCATGTAGTAGTTTGTAATTTACCTTTTGATCATTGCAAGAAAAATTTCTACTGGGAAATGAAAGCCAAACATAATTCACTAAAATTACACTGAATGCCCTCTAATCAATACAGATAAATCTAGAGTTTGTTGTTAAATCGATCCTCTCCTTTATAGAGATATACTGTCTTGATTGTTTTAGGGATAATTATTTCACAGGGAATTTTTACGATGATTAGTAGAAATGAGACAACAGTAAACTTGACTCGGAGCCATTGAATTACTGTGCTGCAGAGTGCATTTGTCTCTTCTAGTTTGGAGTTTAGTGATATCAATACTGATTTATATCATTTCATGCAATGATGTTTTCCTGAGAGAAATGAAGTGAAGCTGATTTCATTTCAGAAATGAACAGCCTCTGTGTTTGTTTTTCTTTTAGAAAATTGTCAGCTCTTGCCAATATAAATACTCACTGATCCAGACTTTCCCTTCCTGCTTTTATCACTTAGGCTGATTCCTTAACATATATCATATTGAAAAAGTCCAGATAAACTTTGGAGAAATAAAAAAAAAATGTTTAGACTAGAAAGACAAAGGTTGAACTAAAGGATTACTTAAAATGGTGTTACTGAACTATTTCTATCCATAAGAAAATGCAATTTAGTATATCAAATATATAAAAAGACAGAAGCTTTCTGTTTCAGTTTCCATCTGTAAATGAAGATTTTTGTAAGCCTGCATGATTTTAACAGATCACATACCATAAACATAAAGAAAGAGGGAAAGAAAGACTGAAAGAGGGATGAGTTTCTGTGGATGAAATAGATGAAATTGCTTGCAGTACTCTATCGAAGTGAAAATTGAACTGCAACACATTACTCAGAAAAATAGACTATGCTGCATTTTGTTTAACATAATAAAATACATATTGTATGTGTAAATGAATAAAGGATAGTAGATTTAAAGCTTGAAGTTTTATATTGTGTACTCAGTCATCTAAACTTTTCATTAGTAAGGATATGCTGAATTACTTATTTTAGAGAAGATCCCGACTAGAGTGTCTTAATGCAAGCAGACTAATTGGCAATAGTCACAATTCTGTGCAAAATGCAATAATTCTCTAATGAATAACTTAATAAAAAAGTGTTTGTTTCCCCCCCTTAAATTGTCATTAAAGCTTAATGTCTAACTCAAGGAATTCCTTTCATTTAACATCAATTTTGGTAGTATGTGCTTTTAAATGAGCACTTAATATTAATTCTAACATCTTTTCAAGG
>JANIJG010015582.1:0-20000 GCA_024611175.1 Megaceryle torquata | reverse complement strand
GATGATTTGCCTAGGAAGACAGACCTACTCTTAAAGTGCTTGGCCAATGTGCTCAGAGATATCTCTGTTGGACTGACATGGAGACGCAGCAGCAGACATTGAAACTGGAATTCTTGTTGCACAAAGCATTGAGGAGAGGATCTGTGAGACAGTGTAGTACATACCCATCCCTGAAATACAGAGGAACTTTACACAGTTTTCTTCCTTATTTCTATATTTTATGTCCTGTCAACAGAGAAGTTGGCTAGTTGATTCTGAATGAGGGAAAAGCTACAGAAAACCAGAAGATCCTCTGCATAAACTCCTAGAGGCATAAATATTATTTTAACACTCCATTCTTATTTAACCAAGGGAAGTAAATGCCAATAAATGCTCAAAACAAAGAGATTAGAAATGTGATGTAGCACAGTCAGGCATGATGGTTATTCATCAGAAATACCTATTCATTTTTTCTGTGTTTGCTTGTTTGTTTGTTTTGTTGATTTGATATTTGTTTATTTTGTTTGTTTGTGTTTTGTGGTTTTTGTTTTGTTGTTTTGTTTTGTTTTGTTTTTTGGGGGTGGTGGGTTTTTTTTCATTGACACAGATGCCTAAGAGACTGTTTTGATATTGGTAGTTCAGGGAGGAGCAAATGCATGCACTATGAACTTGGATGAATTTAAGCTATTTGAATTTGCTAGAGCTTTTATTAAATAAGACTGTAGCTCAGGACAAGCTGATCACATTTCACAGCCTTCCCCATACTGCATAAATGCTTATTTACCAAGAATGAAATGCATGTACACATACTCTGGAGCACGTGTTGAAGCTGTGCTAAACATTTTCCATGTAACTTCCAGCTGGCAACATTTTGCCAGAAAGCCTGGTACTTAGAAATGATAAATAAATAAAACAAACAGAAACTTGTGCTGTAACAAGGAGACAATGGAACAGCTGCAGGGCATGGAGTAAATTCAGCTTGACTTGTTGTGGACACAGTAGCTGGATTTTACCCAAGAGATATTAGCAACATTCAGATTCCTAAGGGGAAGACTGTGGAGAGGGAAGAAGGCATCTCATTGGGAGGTCTCTTAGCACATTTGGAAAAATAAACACAGAAATGATGAAAAATAATATTTAAGCAGCAAAATCAGCATACACTGTCCTCCTGCAGTATGTTGAAAAAACAAGAACTTGTCTCAGGAAAAAAAGTAATGAACAGAGCTTTGGTTTGTTTTATTTTGTTTGGAGGGAGAATAGGAAGAAGATGGAGGGCAGCTGGAGCTTATGACAGCAAACTGTGACAGCAACAGCCACCAAGTGAAGGAAAGAGAAACAGTGAATGTAAGGAAAGCAAGAGCAAAGAAGGTGTATCAAGTGTGCTTCTAAAGGGTTCTACTCAGTAAAAGAAAAATAACACCCTCCAAACTTTTAAAATTATATTTGTAAGGGCAAAAGTAACACATAGCACAAATGCTTCTCTCATTAAAATATTTTCAGTTCAAGCAAATTTTGAGAGCAGTTCCTCAACACCAGTAGTGGTAACTACAATTGCAATAGCAAAAGCTACACTATGAGGAACATTTATGCCTCTTTTTCTTTACCTTTCATGGATGGGCTGTCTTCTACTTATAGTAGTGTACATTGATTGTTATTTGCTGAACATTTTCTAGTAACAGTCCACTGAAACTTGTGTTGTGTCCTCTTGTTATTGAAAGCCTAATCCTGAGTTTATTTTTCATACAAGGTAGTTCTATATATTAGGAAAGAACAACCTGATATATATTTCTGCTTTAGGCACCCACATTTTGAAACAACAACCTTAAAGCTGTGTAAGGACCAATGGCAATGGTGAAACAGGAAACCAGAGATCAAGCATATAAACAATATACATCAGGTGAGTAGATCAGATTCCTGTATGTTGATTGTTATTTAGCAGACAGAACTTTCTGAGATGGAAAGTGTAGCAGTTTAAGAGAAAGTAAAATGAGGTCACATTAATCTGCACTCTCTTGTTTCCACTCAATGCATGAAGGAAGCTATGCAAGAATTTCTGACACAACCATCATTCTGACTTTGGCCTAACTGGGTTGTCATGATCAAATAACTTCACTTGCCTGGTATGTGCTCCTCTGCTTTTTACATCCTTGATATCCCAGTTTGTACAGGTGTACATGCTGACTTCCTCCAGGACACCACAACCCATCCTGATAATTGCACTGCTAAAGCTACCTGCTGTGTTAAAGGTCAGCAGAAGGGCCTTAGTGGTGAAGCGGCACTTGCCTATCAGAATGCAAAATGCTGGGGTGAAAGAAGTAAAACTCAACTATTATACTCTACAAAACTTGAGACATTCAAAGTCAAGTATATCATTCTTATGTTCCAATACCCAAAGAAGAATGTCACAGCATGACTCCATCCTCATGACAGAGACTGAAAGAAGAATGAAAAATAATGCAAAGTTATCTTCTTTTTGTTAAAATGTATTGTAATCTTGTGTTCTCCCTCTGTTATTTCACTGAAATAAAGACATTTTAATCCCAGGTTACAAATGAGAGAAGCCCTGATCTAATAATTGCAAAACTTCCTGATCTGATATTTTAGAACTCGGAGTACTTGTCACTTATGAATATTCATACAGACCAGTAAAAGGACTATACTCTGTCTGCAGTTACAGGCAGGAAAAGAACACAGTAAATTCTAAAGACACATCAGAATTTTATGGAGCACTTGTGAAATATTAAGGACATCTGCAACAAAATTATTTTAGGAAAGTGATTCAGGAGAGGTGTATGAAACTGTGGCAACACCATCATGGAAGACAGCTTTTAAAGAAAAAAAATAATTTGGGAATTAATCTCAAGTCTCAGAAAAGTTAAAATTCTTCAAGGTAATGTGTATGTTTCTCTTCCATGCAGGAGTATCCATGCTGGTCAGGTAAAAAAAATTATCTCCTGAAAGCTTGCCATAAGGTTTACAGTTAAGGATAGTTAAAAATGTGAAATATTTTACATTTGTATGTATCCCTTCCTTTACAATTAAGTAAACTGCAGAAGTCTTTGATGGTAATATAATAAATGTTTAAGAATATTATTTTCCAGTGGTTTCTGACAAGCCAGCACTTGCATATAAAGAAGAATCATCTCAACCCTAGCAAGAAATGGACTTGTTCCAGTGGCAGATGTACTAACCCAAGCAGATACTGAGTAATTTGGTTGGTTTAGAGGACTGACTTACATCTGAAGTGGGAGACTTCTTGTATTCCCTGAAGAAGTTAAGGTGGCCTGCTCTGAGTTCTTCCATTAATAAACACCTTGAAATAGAGGTAAGGTAGCACCGAGGCCTCTAAAAACAGAGGTTGATGGTAGCTTACCTGCTACCATGCTGCTGCTCAAAGGAAGGGAACCCTCTCTTCTCCCTCACTTATCTTCCTACTTTTCCTTTTTTCCCCCTCCTCCTAGGAAGACAGGTGTCCCTACCTTGCAGCAGCTCTGATGCTGCATTGGGCTTTTTTCTTTCCTTCTCACTAACACATCAGAAAACCACTTAGATGATCTAGTGGCTTTGCTTCTTCCAGTTTCAGGAATTAAAGTTGCCTATGATGAAATCTGGCAGGCTCCAGAGCCAGCAGAATTATGTAAAGACCACAACTTTGCAGTTGTTAGTAGGAGGAGGAAACTTTGTTTTCTGGCAATGTACAGATGTTAACTTATCTACCTGCATCTCATGGGGCTGTATTCCAAGAATGGAGCTCTTTTCAAAATTGATGGTTATGAAAACTGATTGCTGAAGTGAAGGACTGATGAACAATATTTAATGGCCTCAAATCAAATTTACCATTTAAAACTGTCCTCTCCCCAACATGGGAAAGAAAAAGGAAAAAAAAGGTTATTTAATGTGACTCCAAACTTTCCTTTTGTTTCAGACATTTTCACAAGTAGAGCAGGCAAAGGAAACTACAGATTGTCAGTGCTTCACCTCTGACCTCTGCCTAGGGGATTTCTGGAGCCACCATACCTGCCTCTCCTCTATGTTCCCTTGCTTGCAGTCTGTGAGGCATGGGGGGTAGAGCACTTTCAGGCTCTTTGATCAGTAGTATTCCATTTTGTATGCATAATACTCTATCCTTCCATTGATTAAATTAAATCAATTCCTGGCCACTACTGTGCTGTCATTTGTCCTTGATCCAGGCCAGTCCCATTCAGTACATGCAACCTCTCTGAGGTGTAGCCAGACTATCATCAGGTGTAGATGTTTGCCTGCTTAAATGAGTTTACAATCTGAGTTGCTGAGCCTTCTAGACTTCTGCAGATGGAGGATGCAGCTCATCCTCCTCCCAGATAAATGTGTTAATCCTTAGAAAAAAATTTAAAATATTCTTTGGAGGTAAGAAATAGCTGCAAAAAAAAAGAAATGTCATAAGCTTGACTCTTGACCAAGCCAGTCAAGGTGTCTTGGAAGAAGGTCTTGAGTTTTGTGGATGAGCTGAAGTGTGAGAGGAAATATTTCTGTCTCTCTCTCTAACAGTAACAGTTTCAATTTCTGATACTATGTATGTAGACTGCCTTTGCTTTCAGTCCCTGCTGCTTACTATACTTAATAATTTAGCATTTCAGTGTGTTTCCCATATTCTGCCCGGCTATCATTTTCACAGAACAACTTCAGTTTAAAGAATTTTATTTCCATCCTTCACCTGAAGATCTGAAATTGCCAAAGGAATGCCTCTGATTATTTGGCCCAATTTTTCTTAAAAGTATCCATGCTGAGGTAATTTTTGTGTCAGTACCTGCCATATCTTATCCCATGGACTTCCTTTTCTCTGGGGCATAGACCTGAAGATGTTCAAAAAGAGCAAAATTTTCCTTTTCAGAGCCTATGAATGCTTTAGTCTATGTGAGACAAGTGTGTTTTCACGCACTATGTGCTGAGAATCATATTCCATCTTGAGTTAAACCCATGAAAACTCATTAAAATCAATGGAGATACACAAAAAAAGAAGTGAATAAGTAGCATTTAGCTCAGAAATGCTGGGGTCTCATCTGTAGGCTTAATAATCTATTGACAGAGTCATCCTGTGCTCCAAAGCATTCCAACACTTCCTATAACATGTTGTGATTGTGCTGTGTCTTCAGCAAAGGTGGGTCATGTGTTTAAAATGACATTTGCTTTACCATTCTGTCTAAATTGTGGATAATGTTTTAATAAATGGTATTTTTAAAAAGAAATATATTATTTGATAAAATTATTACTCAAACTGAATTCCATCAAATTGTCACCGTCGTTATGTGCTTAAAAAGCTTCTGCTCCTCTGTTATTAAGTGGTAAAAGATTATAATTTGATAAAAAAGGATACTAAAGTGACTGATTTTTAAAAGTATGTTTCAATAAAATTCAGCATAAAAATTCAAAGCAAAATGTAAAAAAAAATTTCTTTATTATTTTAAATCTACACATTTAAAAATATTTCAGTGAAAAAATGAATGTTGTAGTAGAAGGTACCTCACATATGCTACATACTCCTCAGTTTCCAGCACTCTCACTTATATGATGACTCATCAATTCATACTTATATGAATTATATATATATACTTATACACATATATACATATATATATACTTCTTTACTATAATAGATACTATGTTCACACTGTAAACATTAATATACATTAAAAAAAAGGGGTTGTGGTAGTGAAAATTGAGACTTAATACTTTACCAACTCTCTTAGTTAAGTGCATTAATTTTGGGGACATACTTAGCACCATCCCTGGAAGAGCTTTTTTTTGTAGTCATAATTGCATAACTGTCCTTTTCTAACACAACTAGTAAATACATTACAGCTGATTTTTCCTGGGCACAAATATAGCCATAATGACCACTCTTTAAACTCATAGTAACATGAGAATGAAAATTGCAGAAAGATATTTTTATCTTGTTCACTATAAAATAAGTATCAGGTATTCAAAAGAATGACTTGAAAAATGGATATTAAAAAGGTTTCAATGAGTTTAAAAATGAAGGACTTGAACTGCTAGAGAAAGAAAAGTTTGATTTGTTATGAAATCATCAACATTGTCGATTGAATAAGGAATAGAAATAAATTTTAAAAGTACACTACAGAAAAGTAGAAATAAAAAGAACAGCCTGGGAATGACCAAAAGAATATTGAAGTTACTATTAATTTATTGAATACTTGGTAAACTAATAGAAACCAAGAGTAAGGCTATAAAAAGCTAGGCCCTGAATATTTAGATTTGTTCCTGGTATGGTAAGATTGCTTTTATAAGCAAACAAACAAAAAACACCCCCACCCCGAACTCCCCAAACAAACAAGACAAAAAAACCCACACAAACAACAAAAAATAAGAAAGTGGGGATTGGTCTGATCATGGAATATCAGTTCATGTGCCAGATGTTCACTGCATAAAGGAGAGAATTAGTGCCTCAGATGATCCCTTTCAGCTTTCACTTGGCATTTGCTGTTGGTACAAGAGGTTGCATGAGCACTTCAGTATGCTAGTTACAGTGACAGATTGAGTAAGAAGGATCTTGCTGCAAAACAAGATATTATGAGTAACTGATTAGCAGACTGAGATATGGTAACTTGGGCTGGTGCATCATCACTACAATAATAGCTCCAGCATTACTGTCACCCAAACTTACCACACTTCTTTCTTCACCCCATGGGTGAGCTGATCACACCAGATTCCAGTAAAAAGGATCATTTAACTCCAAATACATATTTTTGTGCTTTAACAGGAGCCAAGTAACAGATAAATTTTAAGTTGCATTTCAAACTAAAACTGCAGCAGGGTCTTAACAGTGAAATCTTTGGGATATTGAGCCTATGGATAGTAAATAAAAATGAAGAATATAATTGCAATACTTTCTGAAACAAGTTGATCTTCAACTGTGTGAAGCACAGTAGATTTTAATTTTGTAACAGAATATGCAGCCTGAGGTTTTGATCTTGTCTTAGAACATGCCAGAAAGTCAGGTGCCATCACTGGAAGCTAAACTCTCAGGAGTTTAAGCATCAGATCAAAAGACATGCCAGAGTGCAGCACAGCCTCTCGAAAGCTGTAAAAAAGCACTAGAAGGCAAGGTATGTGTGGTGCAACATATTGTTGACCACAGTGTGCATCCTAGTACCCACATGAGGACCTCTGGCGAATGAAAGTGGTGGACAGGTTATAATTTCCATCACAACAGATTAACTATTTCATTTTGGTGACATCACAGGAGGCTGAATGAAAATGCATGAAGGTGCCATTCCTCTGTTGCCTTCCAAGGGCAAAATCATCATGACTACAGTGGGGGTGGGGGTGCTAAAGGTCAACTGAACATTTCACCACAGTGTAAGATAAAATAATATTCTAGAATGAGTAATGACATGTTTGGTGCTGCTGGAGTGTTATTTGAGGTGTTTAAATGTTTTGTGTTTTTTTTCTTCTGGTAAATGAAAAAGTTACATTTTAGAATTTTCAGACAATCTGAAATATAAAGTCCTTGAAAAAACCCTAGACAATCTTTTCCCCTCATATTTGTCTGGTATTTCTTGATTTATTTTTTTTTCCCAAGTATTTAATTTAACTAAATTTTGTCTCTTTTAGGAAAAAAAAAAACCAAAACAAACCACAAACAAAAATTTAAAATGAAAAATTAGAAGAATGTTTTGGAAATAGTAAAATTAGTATAAATGTATCTCAGTTTTCGCTTTGTTTCCTTCCCCACATCTACTTATCATACTTTCTCTAAAATTCATAAATCCTGAAGTAGTTTTTGAAAAGTAATATATTATTTTTGCCCATCTCTGCATGTAATGTCATCAGTTACTGATCTTAAAAATACCAGATTTGTACATGTAGAGTAGATGCTCATCTCTTTTTCCTTTTTTTTTTTTTCCCCAATAGATTTTCCAATTGTTTGTGCTACATCATTCAGTTCTCTTCCGTATACCTGATAATGATCTTGGATTTCTGTTTCAGTTGGCCTCTGATGCTGACTAGTTATTGTTAATATTACTATCTATTTCTGTTCTTGGCAAGTTGATCTTGAGATAATTTCTGGATTATGTTTACTAAATATGTTCTCTAGATTGTATTACTGGATCAAGTTCCCCTAAATAGTCATAATCTGCACAGAAACACTTCTGACACCTTAGCACAACCTGAAGGTTAAGGAAGAAGTTTTAATCTTAAAAAATGGCATCTCTTTTTGACAAGGGATGGTAGTTTACTGTAGTTCTTGCTTGTTAATACAAACACAGGTGCATTTTTACAGTAGTATTTATTTATGACTTCTTTATATTTAGGGTCTCTAAACTTTGCCTGTAATATATTCTGTCACTGTTTCACATAAAACCATCTACCAGAAGGGATTGACATTAGTTACAAGAGAGAGGAGCAGCAGCTCTTTATACATGTAACTACTGTGCCATTTTGTTGTAATTCAGTTTAAATTTCAAACATTTCTATTTAACATAATCAAGTGGTATGAAATCTTCTTTTAAAATGGCAAGTATACAGTACTAGCTCAATTGGCACTTAGCAACGGTCCTTTTACAATATGCACAATAGCTTCCAGCAGGGAGTTTTTTAAGGACCATCCTCTGAGAGCACAAACTCACACATGTACAATCAGGAGACATCGAGGTTCTATCTCTAGCTCCCCTTGAGATGTTATTTAGCTAATGCACAAATGTTACAGCTAAGCTGTTAGCTTGAAAAATAGAACAAGCAGTTGTGTGCAGGTACACATATTGTGTGGTTTATTTTTCATTCCAGGATACCTTCATTTTATAATTTCACATAAAATAAGGCCTAAAAAGGTGTAGTATGTGAATTTTATTCAATAGGTGGATTTCCACATTTAAATATACTGTTGCAGTCAAGTGCCCTGTCTTGAATAGTGTATTATATAGTGGCAAAGCACTGTTGGGTGGGTATACAGCTGCAGTCATTACTAGGTATTTTCTGGTTAAGGTATTGCTGGAAAGATATAGCTCTATCACAGACTACCATCACCAGTAAATACTGCTATGAGCATAGCTGTTTTATATCCAATGAAAAGATCTGGCCCTGCAGCTAAATTTCCTCGAGAGAGTCAAATCCTGGCAAACAAGCCCCTTGTCTCAACTGCAAACCTCCCCTGCTTACTGGTTGTCATCCAAAACTGTGCTGAACCATATAGTAAGTTCAAATTTCATTAAGCCTGTGAGCAGAGGGAATTTCTTGTATGCTGCTAAAATCATGGCATAACGTTCTGAACCGGATGATTGCATTATAATCTCATTCCAGCTGGGATCTTCTTTTCCTAAAAGGTGGCTTTTAAATCCAAGATAGGAAAGTAAGAGGGATAGCACTGACATCTGCAACAGTGTTACTAAATACATTGCTTAGATGATGTGCACATGGAAAGAGATGATGACATTGATAGTACTGTAGTAATGCTGTCTTGGGTGTAAGACTTCAGTGTTGGCTTTAATTCTGTCCATATGGGAAGCTGCAATGGCAACATAGTAACATCATGGTGACAGCCAGGAGGACTACCTCTACTTGATGATAATTATTTAATTTTTTTAACTAATAAGACATATGAGCCTTTAGTAAGAAGCTCTGATGACAGACTTATAGATCATTCAACCTCTTTCCTTCTAGTCAAATGTTTTTTAACATAAGTACCTTAGATTAAAATACAGTAGAGGAAAGAAAGAGAAAATGGGCATTTTTTTTTTTTTTATTAAGTATGAACTTTCTTACACATGTAAGGGGAGAATATTGTTGTACAATTGGAAGAATGAATTATCAGTGCAACAGACGCTCTAAAAAGATACTCTTTGCTAGTGCCTAAACATGAAATCCATAGGAAAGCCTGGAAATCCATGAAAGTAGGAATAAATTCAGGTCTGATTTTTTTTAAACATAAAGAAATGTAGACATGAGTTAATGAAAAGAACTTGTGAAATCATGATGGAATTTCACTGTTTCATTGGAAGGGAAAAAAAGAGACTGTTTCCAGTTAAAACATTTGTTTAGACATGTTCTAATTGCAGCTTTGATTTTTTCAATTTTAAATGACATTTCAAACTTGTGTTTAATAAAGCAGAATTCCAAAATTCTTCAAACAAAACTGAAAATTTAAAAGTTTAGGTTGAATATAATTTTTTTAATTTTATTTAATTTTTTTTAAATCTGCAGAATCCATTGTTATTTGTATTGTTTCAGTTTTGGATCAGAGTAATATATTTTTTCTGAATTTTTCAGTTCAGACAGTGAATCAAAGAATCAGTGATATTCACATCTCTGACTATAAGCACTATTCTAGGCTTCAGCTGGAATAAGATCCTCTCTGTAATCCAGTCTATTAAAAATGCCTACATGCTAAATCTTCATGATTTACCTGCTGAATAGAAAGAAAAAATATTTTTATTTTTATTTTTTAATTCTGCTAGCAAACTAGAAATTGGTGATCGTCTAAAATATTTCAGGTCATTCCATTCTGACTATTTTGTAACAGCAACAGCCGATGTTAGAGACAATTTGTTGTATGGCCATCTTGAGGCCCACAATACTTGCTTTTCTTGACTCCTAGGCTCTGGTTTGAAGTATAGCATTGGACCATGAAGCCAACATATTAGGTCTGCAGAATCAGATGTTTTTTACAGGGTATTTATTTAAATGATTGATGATGAGTGCACAGTGATTCATGAGAAATTTTGATGGTTAATAATGGCTTATTTGCCATACCATTTGGGGAGTGGTTGTCTTTCCCCACAGATGTCATCTGCAGAGTCACAGCAAAAAGCAAGACTGACACGCTGTGGTGCAGGAGTAGAATGTAATTTTTGAATTTCTGTTGAATGTTTTCCTTTGACCACTCTGGTTGCCTAGGTAAAGTGGAATGGACAAAGTCTGCTAGAGAATTCACTTGCCCCAAGGCCCAGTATTTGATTTCCATGGTTTGTCTTTGGGATGTTTTAAACCACTTTTTTTTTTTTAATTTCAAAATCCAAAGTGCAACAGTCTACAAAAATTGGTGACAAGTAGCAAATTGGCTTTTTTTTTTTTTTTAACAGAATTATTTTATAATTACATCTAGTTTTAAAAAAAAAAGGTGAATTTATAACTACCTCTAAACTAATTCTTGGCTATTCTACAGCTAGAAAAGGCCTAACTAATTTTAAACTATTGAAAAAAATCATCTGGGCAGACAAACTTGCCTGCCATGTTTTAGGTGGATAGGATCCAAAGTGACTGAGATATTAAATGTGAAAACAGTTCTTACAGTTGAAATGCCAAACTACAACATCAGGACCCTGATGTTATAACTTTAAGAGAGCTAAGTGGTGTAATACTGTACATAATTATTTCACTCATAAGGAAAAAGGCTTATTACTCATAAGCAGAGTTTTAAATAAGTTATAAGGGCTATTTCTTTAAAAATATATCCCAATCATTTGACCAAAGAAGACTGTGCTTTGCAGTTCTATGTCAGTTTTATTTGGACTTGCTGCCAAGTGTAAATCAACAGATTTTGAAAGTCCATTGGTTATGGTCTCAGGAGATATTTCATAAATTTTTATTTATTTAGATCAAATCCACTAGGGCAGCAAGGGCTAAATAAAACTTCTCTCACACCATTTTTTTTTCTTTCTTTTTGATTCCCCCTTTATTCCTGTCTTTATCTTGATTATATGCAGTACGGTACCTGGCAGAGTACCAAGGATAAAAAACTCAGCTTTCTCTGATGTTGGTGTACCAGCAGCTTAAACAGCATTTTCCCTGCCAATTTAAACTTTTTAATGAAGAATTGAAACCAGAAAAGTCAAGCATTCCTTCTCTTTAGTAGGAAGCAAGTTTGAATTGGCACTGTGATTGCTAACATTCTTCTTTAAAATCTTATTGAACCAAAACTAGAAATTCTGTTTAAATCCTCACAGTCATTTAAGAACATAAAATACCAAAAGAGCAATAAACAAAATTTAAAAAAAATCTAAACAAATATATTTTACATCTTGGATTTTGGAGAAACAAGCTCCTCTTTCATGTCTCATTTATTAATTTTTAGTAAAATCATTCAAGCCTAACTCATAAGAGAAATTCCTCCTTTGAGGGTGACCTCAAATCTCTCTCAAAATATATATCAACATAAAATATACACAGAACATTTGATTCCTATACCTGCACCATCACAGAAAGATTATTTCCAGTCTCTGAAATAACATTGCAGACTTCTGGGGTTTTCTGTGTATTTTATGTTGAGGAGCTCCAGAAGCTTTCCTTAGTTGTAATAGAGTTCCTTGAGCTGGCTCAGTTTACTGCTCTCAGACAGGGAAGCAGAGGCACAAGAGACTTTGTAAGCCCCTGGAGCAACATGTAAAGAAACTGGTCTTCCTTTGCCTCTCCTTTCCATATATGCTCCATGTTTTCTATTGCCAGGTTTGGTCCAAATGACCAAGAATCTATGAAGCAAGACTATTGTGCACAGTTGTGATACTGGAACTGCTGTTCCTGGTTGCTGACAACTGTGTGACTAAATCTGAGGCCTTATCAAAAGCTGTAGTGTTATCTGGCCATAGATCACATGATGTGACTTACTGCCAATGAAGCGGCCATCTACTGTCCCACCTGGTAAACAGCTTGGTCCAGCTATTAATGCAAGAGGAGATGCCTGAGGCTGTGCTTATCCTGAGGCACCAAGCTTTGCCATATGCCAGACAACAACAGGTTCCCAGAAGCTGAGCTGCCCTGCCTCCAACAGGAGTTAGATACTATAGTGCCTTGAGAATCTGGGCTATTACAGCTATTCAGAGCTTAAATTTGAACACATGGTTATGTACTTAACTGGTCTTGATGATATTATTTATATCATCTAAGAACAGGCTTATCTTCAAAGGCACTGACTTTTATAGCTCTCATTTCTTTGTATTACAGGTGCTCTGCACTTCAGAGAAGAAGGCATCCTTGTTCAACTGTTTATTCCCCTTCCGTCAGATGTTGAACTGGATATATGGTGACATGGAAATCATGTCTGCAAAGTGTTTGGATATCTTTGGGAGCAAGGTTGAAGAAAAATGAGAAATATTATTAGGTTGTGTTTATTCTTCCAGATTATATGAAATTTTTTATTTTATTTTCAATATATCTGCTAATGAAGATTTAACTGTATTGTTAGCAGTCCCAAATATATTTTTGCCAGAAGACTTGTAGTTCCTTAGAAAAAAACCCCAAAACCCACAACAACAACAACGACAAACAAAACAAAAACAAACAAACAAACACCCCCCCAAACAAACAAACAAAACCAACACCAACAAAAAGATAAAACAGCACTGGAATTGCAACATAACCTGCACTAAGCTAGACAATCATGCACATTTCCCTCAGAGTTTAGTCTTCACTGGAGCCATGGCTCATAAATAGCAACTCTCAGCTACCGTGTTTACCAGATATTTTGAATTAAAACTATGTTCAGGTTTATTTTTCATATCCCATATTATCAGATAATTCCCTGTGTTGAAATAGCTGTTTGGATAAGTTTTCAAATAAAAGTATTGTATAGCACAATAGGTACAGCTTCTTAAGTTCCAAGAAGACAGAATCACTCAAGCTTCACAAGATGAAGTGGAACAAACTAAGTTGGACTGAATAGGAGTTTTGACTCCCTAGATGTCATGAGAGTGAAATACAATGAATGACCTGAAGAAGTGCTGGAGAACTTGTCTCAAATTCATTCTTTGAAAAAAACATAAATAAAGCTTTATGCAGTGTATCTTCTCTGAACAGTTAAGAGTTCCTCCTCCCTTCAGGTTCACTACGCTATCAGGAGCACAAAGGAGTGGCACTGTTCAGAGGAAGAACATCAATTTTATTTTTCAGGAATGGGTACTAAGCACAGCCAGCTCATTCCTGAGAATGAGGCTGAAGGTCCCAAACTATGATGGCACCCTTGTGGAACACGACTCTGCATATAGACCACTGAGATCTACATGAATATGCAACTAGATACCATCAGATATCTATTCTGCTTTGCTTGGAAAGGGACCTTCCTGCAAATATATTCAGAAATGTGTAGTTACTCCACAAAGAACTGCTTCTCTGATGAAGTCCTATGTTGAAATTTCTCTTTACTTGTGGATGAATTAAACATAAAACTAGTCATTTAATGTGAACTATGAAGTCAATGCTCTAAACCAAGGAAAACAGTTCAAGACCGGGATGAAATATTTGCTGAAGCATTTTTGTCAGCCAAACCCAGGTAATACACTTTACAGCTTTACACCACAGGGAATAACCATTGTGTACTTGAGAACACCACAGAAAAAGAAAAACTACAATAAGAATATTTCTGTATTAAAGTGAGTTCACTGCTGTGTAATTTTCTAACCAAAATGACATCCACAACCTTCCAAGATAAGCACGTTCCCAAAATGTCTTCTCTCCTGAAATCTTCATGAGCATCTAACATTTCTCTAAACTTTGGTGCTGAAAGACAAAAGAGAAGCCAGCTGTCATTAGAGGATTCATTCCCTTCATCTGCATCCTTTCTCATAATAAGCTACATTGACAGCTTTGGTTAGCTTGACTGCTCCTTCCTTAATCCATGCAAAAACTGAGCTTGGACAACCTTTTGCTCAATGTGTGGTTTGTTCCCTCTTCCTTTTCCATGATGACTCAATTTTCCTGTCTGACGTGAAATAATCTGGAGGAGCCTGTGTTAGTGCCTCACAAATATGAATGGAAGGTAAAAAAGGGGACAAGAAGGTAATGGTAAACCAGCCATGCTGTTGTCTGTGGCTATAGATCCACAAAGCAGGTGGGTTATGCTGTGGATGTCTTTGTGTTTCCTCATGCAGATGATTTCGTAGCACATGACTAAATCCTGAGTGCAGGCACATGGCTCCAGAGACATATGCTCAGTTTATGGGGTGATGGAAAAAAGCAGAATATATATTTCAAAACATATTAGATATTTCTGAAATACTTGATGGAACATATACTGTGTGTTTAGTATATGCATTATGTCTCAAAGTATTCATGCATGGATATTTACTTTTGTTATTTATAGACCAGTTACAACACCAAGCCCACTTCCAGACATCCAGAATAAACCTATGTTTCACAGCTATTTTTATATCAGATAGTAAATCTTGTAGATGGTGAGAGTACTGTATCTGACCTTGAGCAAGAAGAAAACCCCACAGGAAGACTTCTATCTCAAAAAGCATCAAGGTGTGCCTGAAAATGGTTGCATATGTGCAGACAGGGACAGTTAGGATTTACCCTAGGTTCCTTGTTAAAAAGAAAGGAATGGATACTAAGCACAACCAGCTCATTCCTGAGAATGAGGCTGAAAGTCCCAAGGTATGATGGCACCCTTGTGGTGTGCACATTTAACTCAAAAACCTCAAAGCCAAAGTGCTTTCTTTCACAGTGAATTAAGCAAGGTGTAGGGCTGGCAATGTTTGAAAAAGGCTTCATTGAAATTCTCCAAGAAATGTACACACCAGCATTAAACAGACACATCGGACCAAAAGACCAACATCAGAAAGATCATCAGTATTGTATTCTGCAGCTTGCACCATATATTATACTTGCACTGCCCGAAAATGTTCCATGTGGCTCTTTCCCTTGTGCCAATGGTGCTTTAAGAAGCCAGAAGATTCTGCCAGCGAAAAAGGAGCCAGTTAGTACCAAAGACTAACAGGTGTTAAATTTGGGAGAAACTATCATCTATGATACTCATCCCACACAAAACAAGGAATTTTCTCAAAGTGATCTGTATGGTGTCAATGTATAATTGCAAAGATTAAAAAGACAATAACATTTTTCAAATAATTAGCACCTGGAACAATACCTCTCTGAGGTAGCTGTACCTGAATGGTTAAGTGCAATCGTCTTTTCTTGATCTCTGAAAGCAAAGTAGATGTCATGTCCATGTAGCTGAACCTTCTTTCTCCCAAAACAGGGTGCTGATGGCAGATACTGCTCCTGAAAAACAACCTCCTGAACTTGTGCATTGTCTGAGGGTAACAGTAGGCCACAGAGTGTGTGAGTAGCCTAGCCAGCACTGGTCCAGCACTTTGGCCTATGATGCAGTCTTGCTTAGCATGAGTGCGATGCAGTAGACTTTGTTGTATTTGATACACAGCAGAATGGAAGTTTTTTGTCAAACTTTAAAATTTGGCTTTCTTTATAGGAATAGTCTGAGCATAAATGGGAGTTTTGGACAGATGATGTCTAGGCTATATATTATGCAAGTAAAACTCTAAAGTCTGAGTGAATATTTTTGTTTCAACTCCCATCATGTTATCTTGGGATAGTGACTTGTATGGTTCAACAGAAACATGTGTCTGTGCATATATATATAGTGTGAATGTGTGCATACGTATATATTTATGGAATGCTTGTTCCTATACAGTGTTAAGGTCACTGATTTCTACATAATATGTGCTGTGAGGAAAATTTGTTCTAATCATGTAGTAGTCCACTGGATCTGCAAGTACTGGTCAGAGCTAGGTTTAAAAAAGTATCAGATTGGGAAAAAAAGGCAAAAGTTACAGGAATTCTTTACTGATCTCTACTATAGTAGGAGTATACTGAGGCTCTAGCTACCCATGGGATATTGAGTACAAAGTGCTACACCCTATTTCAATAGAAATGTCTATTTTTATATATATTAAAAAATCTAGTTTTAAGAATATAAGAAATATAAGTTGCTATGCATCAGAATAACTATGTAACCCAGGATTTCTCTTCTGAAAATAGCTACACAGGGAATTAGGAAAAAAAATCCATGAGCAAGGAATGGACAGAGTGATAATGTTTTCTGAACCTTTTCCTTGTCTTGCAGCTCATGACTGGGGGATTTCCTGAGCAGCAGGCAGTAGGCACACTACTATGGTTAATAAACTACATGGTTCTTAATTTCAAGAAACTATTAGAGGTTTTTTTATGGGTTTATTAGAGTTTTGGCCTTCACAATATCCTGTGGCAATGAGTTGCCTGATTTAATTAGGCATTAAATAAAAGAGCATTTCTTTAGGTCTTTGAAATCTCTATTTAATCTCTTCACTTATGATACAAATCATGGTCATCAATTGTTCTGTATTCCAGTCCACTATGCCATTTATAATATGGAGTACTCCATTCCTCTGCAGTCTCAATTTTCTTACTCTGGCCCATCTCTCTTGAAATTTTTCCATCCTACTGTCACCATTTTCCACTCATTTTCCCACCGTGAGGTAAATAAGAACTATTTCTACAAATAGAAATACTTATGTTAATCTCTCCTAAAATACTGGTAAGTGGAAAACTGTATGACAAAGAAGAAAATACATCTGTTAAAAAAGGAAAATGACAAAAGCAATATTCATTTCTACAGTGAAAGCATAGGAAAAGCTGTGATAGAGAATGCCAGATATTCCTAAAATCACACAACTGCATGTTCATTTCTCAGATTTTCCATAAAAGCAACACAGACTTTGAGGCCAAACCTTTACGTTCATCTTCTGTCAACTTCAATTACTGATATTTAATAGTAAATTCATGAGAGTTGCAAGTGTTCAACCTCTGGAAAAAATTGGCCATGTTTAGAATTTAACCCTGAAAGCAGTAAAGCTAGGGAATAAGTCACTTTAAAGTAGGTTTTCAAGAATCTAATGACAACCATGTAAGCATATGTACTAATGTTAATTAATGGTTTCTTTATCCACTGTTCAACAACAGCAGCTTAAGTCTGAAACTGTGATGTAAGACTAAAACCGTATAATGTTCTCATTCAGTAATAGAAAAATCTTCAACAAACTAAGCTTTCCAAGATATCTAACTGCAGATCAGCAAGGGTATATATTCTTCCTAGTGATCATAAAGAGTATTTTACATAGAATAATCAGGTACAAAAATCATGGTGCAAACAAGCTGAGCCCAAAGAAACCATTGTGTCTTCCCAGTGATTTCACAATCCACCATAGCTTTACCATTGTGCTTACTGTGATTTCACGAGAGTCTCTGGATGTGTGACCCTACTAGTATATACAACTCATGGCTACCTGTCCTGTTCTTTTTCTTTCCCTTTGTCCACAATGCTAAGACTAACTTTTAAATGTAAAAAAGAAATATTTTGATTTATGACAAAAAGGCTTGTTGGGGAAGTTGGATACTAAATTGTTCAGTGGAATCTTTGTCCTTTGATTATGTAGTTGGGTGAGCAAAAACATTTTGATTCATTCCATTCCAATTTAACTCCCTGTTGTGGCTGACCCAAAAGATGACCTTATTTTATGCTTTGTATCCCCAGGAAAATAAAAAATAGTGACAATTGTTAATCATGGTATTTCATACCACAAGTTTTAAGCTTTTCGGTTAGTATACACAAAAGCTGTAACAAAAGTAATGCAAATATATAAAGGCTTGACATACTCTCTTGCTGAAATCCATTGTTAAAATTATTTAATGGATACTGTAAACTAATATGATAATTTTTGCAATAAAGAAAACATGCACTGTATTCTTGGACTTTGTATTTAGCTTGATACTATAGCTTGAAATGTAGCTGCATCTTAATATTTCACCTGAAGGTATGTTCTTTAGAATGATACCTTAACTGCTCTACTTCTGTATTTGAGTTCTACTTTTATTTTGGACTTATATCATATGTTTTCAGTTTTGCTTTATACAAATTACTACTACATACTGTCAAGCAAATATTAAGAAAAAGGGAAAAGATACATTTTTCCTATGTCTTTTATCATCTTCACACTACCTAATTGCTATAATCAGTGCAATTAAAGTAAGTTTTTGCAAATTATCCAAAGTTATAAACAGGCTCTGAAAAACAGTTCTTATGCAGATCACATTTTAATGCTCTACATATTTTCTTCCATAGCTAAGGAAATGGGCTAAAATCTGGAGCTCTAAACATATTTTAAAACTTTTGTTTGTTTCAAAAAAATTCCCCTGAGTTTTGAGGCACAGGTCAGGTCTTTGTATCCTTTTTAAAATTTAAATCAGCTTTCAAATTTTAAAATGTGTGTGTACAGGAGAGACAAAGAAGCAGAGAGAGAAAATGCATGCAAAAGAGGATCTGTCTTGTTAGAATCTTCACATACTGTTGCTAGAAGAGTTTGTTTGCAGGAAAGCAGTCAGTAAGATAACCCACATTATAAACTTTCTGAACTTGAAGTACATTTTAGTAAATTTTAGTATTACTCATAATCCCAGTATGCTGTTATGAAGTCCAAAATAGATTTGGGCTGATTTTTTTACCTTCCAAACACTCTATGCCTAAGTATCCAATACTTATTTGTCCAATCATCTTGATAACTAATGTGCAACAGATTGAAGGGGCAAGTTTCCCTGCATGGTTCCAATGCAGACTAAAGTAATAAAAAATTCAACTTAAACTTGACTACTTCATTCCCTTGAATGAGAATATGTCTTCAGTTTCCCCTGCACTACCACAACAGTACAGCAGAGTGAGGGGAAAGGGCACTGAGTTTCTTTGTATCACTTCTATTATCTTCTTGTCCCTCAGTCAAACAGATGCATTTTTCCCCATCCCCAGCCTCCTTAGTCTTATGCAT
Organism: Megaceryle torquata; assembly: GCA_024611175.1. Taxonomy (NCBI): domain Eukaryota; kingdom Metazoa; phylum Chordata; class Aves; order Coraciiformes; family Cerylidae; genus Megaceryle; species Megaceryle torquata. Next base: position 438 of record JANIJG010015582.1, on the reverse strand, counting down.
GGGAAGCAAAAAGTGCATCTACTATGCAATTTAAGGTAGCTTCTACATGTGGTGCTCAAGCATGGAGTAGAAGGATATAGGTAGACACACAAACAGTATGCCTTGGTGGAGCAATAAATTGTTTCCCATATTGTCTTCTTATAATAAAAAGATGGTTAAATGAGGATTAGAGGTGGCATGAGTATTTGCATTCACGTGCATTTATGTACATTAACTAATGGGGAAGTAATGGATATATAGGATTTTGGTGTTGTCTGTATGTGTTCTCTCCAGTTTACATTGCTGTTTTCCAGAAGGCTTGTAAATTACATTCACAGTGCTCTTCCCAATAAACACCATAAAATGAGGAAAGTTTTTACGTTTTTCTTTCTTTTCTTTTCTTTTCTTTTCTTTTCTTTTCTTTTCTTTTCTTTTCTTTTCTTTTCTTTTCTTTTCTTT
>JANIJG010015580.1:27218-42773 GCA_024611175.1 Megaceryle torquata | reverse complement strand
GGAGGTTTAGGCGGGATATGAAGAAACATTTCTTCACTGAAAGGGTTATCAACCACTGGAATGGTCTGCCCAGGGCAGTGGTGGAGTTGCCATCCCTGGAGCCATTTAAATAGCCTGTGGACTAGATGTGTGGGGACGTGGTTTAGTGGTGAGATTGCAGCGTGGGGTCAAAGGTTGGACTAGATGATCTTGAAGGTCTCTTCCAATCAAAGACATTCTATGATTCTGTGTGTCCAATTTACAGCAGGAGAACTGCACTAAAGCAGCTGCACCTGGGCTTGGAAGCAAGACTCCAGTCTTGCTGGGTGATGTTTGGGATGTTTAAGTGGTATAGGACTGAGCAAAACAATAATGGTCAAACACTGGGAAACATTTCCCTATGAAAACAGAAGTTGATGTAGGTCATTGTCCTGTCAGAAATTTGAGTAACAGTAGATTCTGTTATGAAAGGTCATCCCTATGATGCGCAAATATAAATCAGCTTCATCTTATTCATGGTTTAAATGTCCTGAACACTTGTTCCCTTGACTCCTTCACAATGTGCAACACAACCACCTGAAATTGTGTATAACTAATTCAGCCACACAGGAGAGGCTTCTTCTCTGAGCGACTAGGTATGATGTCAAAGAGCACTGGACTGGAAGATGATTTTCACCTTCTGAACATTTTTGCTAATTTACAAAAAGGCTATCCTAAGGACAGAAACCTTCTTCAGCTTCTGCTGGGTGGGCTGAATGAAAAGCCACAATTTTCTGCTTGACCCACAGGATCCATTTAGGGATGTAGGAAGGGTGCGAGTGCCTGACAGGTTGTAAGTTAAATCTGAAAACCCTGTTTCCCTTCTGGTTAACACTGAATGTCTCATCCCTACAGGCATACATGTTTTCTAAAAGTTCCCAGGCACATGTCCTGAAGTGACTCAGTGGTGACACTGAGTGATGTGGTACTCCCAGGACCTACAGAGGCAGGTGTTCCCTGACCTTTCTCATGTGAGTTGTTTCCACTGAATAACACTTCCCAGAATACGCTAGATGGACATCAATGCTTCATTTAAATACTTGCTGAAGGGTGGGTGGGAGCATTTCTTCATGGTTGGATTTGCGAGACTGACAGAGGTGGGGTTTTGTGCTTTGATATGTACCTGGCCATCTGTCAGCACATTGTCACTCCAACCTTGATCTACTAGCTCTAACATCACATGACCCAACTTAGTACCTCTAAATCTTAACTATCGATCACAAGTGATGATGTTACTAAGCAAATAAGTTGTGACTGATCTTACAGTTGTGAGCAGTCAGCTCAGACTCATCTAGTCCAACCTTTGATGTTGTTGGTGTTTAGATGTTGCTACCAGGATGGGGTCTGTTCACTGGAAGTTAACAAGTCATGTTTAACTGGAAAAGGGGAAAACTGACAGATCTTCTCAGGTGTTAATAGAACGTTACCAGAATACTTGGCTTAATCAGTTCTTTTTCTGGTAAAGAAACATGATGCAGCTCTTTCTTTCACACTTTGAAAGCAGTTACTTTGAAAGTAAAAACCTTAAATAGCCGTAATGAATAATTTCCTTGTAAAATCATGTTTCAATTTAAAATGAATGCCCTTCAGTGTGCACATAGGTGCTAAAAGATATATTTTAATTATAAACAACTAAAACTCAAAACAAATAATATGCAGAGCGGAAGACTGTAAGAGCAGGACCAGCACAAACAACAGGATGCAGCTATGTTTCCAGTGGTGTTTCCTATCTGGGGCCAAATTTCTCAACCACTAATTCTGCTGAAAATGCCTTGTTGGAGGCAGTGGTACCTTAATGAGATTAGGGACAGCTCACCAAGTAAAATTTTGCAAGATTGAATAGTCAATTTAGAGAATAAGGACTATTGAAGAAAAAAAAACCCTGTCCAAAACACTAAAAAAAAAAAATCCATTACAAGTTTTTGTTAAGTACTAGGCTTACTTTTAAATGTAATAAGAATCAGGTGTGATTAGATGCAGGCTAATCCAAAAGTATGGAATATAAAGCACATTTAGAAATAAGCACATTTTGAAATAACCACGCTATTGTGTTTCTGCTTAAGTGATCTGACTATATGCATCTTGCTTTATTTTCTCCTAAATTGTAGGGTTTTCCTCAGAGAAGAGTTTAGCTGAGTTCTAAGAGCTTCAAAGTTATAAAACAAAACAAAAAAATCCCTTCTTTCTTGGAGTGGATTTGATACAGGGGACAGGAAGAAGCTCTGTAAGAGAGGCTTTTCTGCGTTTGATTGTAAATAGTCAGGAGAAATTCTTGAAAGGTAACAGACAAGAGGGAACACGTGCCCAGATAAAGGGACTGGTCTGAAAAAAGTGGAGATTTGCTGCTGATTTTGGAAATCTCAGGGAAGGTAGGTGAGGTACGTAGAGCACTAGAAAAGGGAAAATATCATACCTGTTTTTAAAAATGGGGGGGAAAGGAACTATGGAATTATAGATAACTTATCTTCACTTTCTGAAGGCTAAATCTGGAACAAATAATGAAGTTTCTTTTGTAGTTAGCTAGAAAAGAAAAGAAGTAGGAATAACAGCCAACTGAGTCATTGCCAAACCAGACAAATTTCCTTCTATGAAAATTTAACAGGTGTGTGGATGGCAAATAGTAGACATCATATATCTTGATTTTTACAAACATTTGATATTGTTTCATATGACATTCTGATAAACAAGCTGGGTTCTTGAGGAAAGTATAAGGTAAGTATTCCATTAGCAAAATGAAGTTAAGCTCAAAGAGACTGCAAAGGCTTTTGGAGGGAGAAGATTCAAATTCAAAATGAGTTTGGTCTGAAAAAATATCTGAACAAAAGAGATAATATTAAATAACAAATGCAAGGTGTTACATGTAGGCAGGAATACAAATACAGAATAAAGGTTAACTGATTAGATACCCTGTCTTTAAAAAATGGTCTGGCTGTTACATACATTTAAATAAAGATTAATCAAAATGTCATGTTGCAAGAAATGCTACCGTGGTTCCTGGACACGTGAGCAGGAATGTAACCTGCAAGGTGCCTGAATGAATCCTTTCACTCTCAGACACTGATATTAGGCACTGCACCTCAAGACCAAGTTGCCAAAAATAAAAGAAATGCAAAAAAAAAGAAATTATGTAAGGAAAATCTGTAAGGTCTGATTGAAAGAAACAGGGTTGTGTAGCCTAGCCAAAGGATGGGAGAGGAATGTGATTGTTCTCCAGTAACGTGAAATGTTGCAGGGAAGAAGACAATGATCTGTTTTTCATATTCCCAGTGGACAGAATACAGATCAACATTCTTATTCTGCAGCAACAAAGATCCAGGATAAAGGCTAAGAAAATCTTTCCACTGATAAAGAAATACTGGTATAGTTTGGCAGGGAAACTGGGGTTTCCCAGTGGTGACTTGAAAGCACAGCTTAGCCCTCTTAGCAATGACAGGCAATCTGATGCTGGAATAGGAGGAGGACTGCCTAGAAAAACTCTTTATCTCTCTCCTAGCCCCCTTTTTCTATGACTGTGATGATGTAGTCTGGAAATTTTTATGGGGTTGTATTAAAAACTGGACACATGTAGATGCAAAATGCTTCAAATAAAGTTAGTGCCTGTATGTTAGCTGAACTCTGAGGCAGGGAAGTCCCATTTACAGCACCTTGACAACTCAGCAGGTCTAAATGTTTGACTAATTAATCATTAATGCTAAGTATTTCTCACTGATGCATGAAGGCAGATTAGTTTTCATGGGTCATTTAAATTATCAGGAACAGTCCCTTGATGTTCAGACCCAATTAGAAGTTACATAGTTTTATGCCCAGAGTAAACTATATTAGAATCTCACCAGGTATTTTTTTCACTTCAGATAAAGGAATAATATTTCTATTTGTAATGCTTTACATTGAAAGTAACAAAACCACGTAGTCCCTGTTACTAGCTCTTGCTTAGAAGAGGTCTGGTATTCTCCTTTGCAGAAATATGCAGTCTCTGATGAAAAGCGTATGAGTGGAAAATGTATTGATTTGATGATTAAGCAGCTCATGTGTAATATAGGAGACTCAGGTGAAATTTCTGCTGAATTGGCCCACAGCCCTGACTGGTGCTTTTCCCCTTCCCAGTGGGTATCATAGCCACAGAGACGGGGGGGGGCAGCTTCTGCAGCCTGTCCAATACAATGTGCTCATTCATCCATCTATTCCAAGAGGTGCTTCTCTTAACAGAAATAGATAAGCCATCTCAGAACAGCTAATTTAGTGCTGATTAAAGAATTTGATGAGAATACATGGGACTTAGTTTCACACAGCATCTCTAAAAGAGTTAAAATATCTTAGTCGTATGCAAATAATAAATACTGAAATCTGTTCTATTTTAGAAGACTGAATTTTGGTTTTCTTTCAGATATTTGAAGTATTACCAATGACGCATATCTCTTGTTAGAAAATAATTCAGTATTCAATACTAGAAAGTTTAATTCACCTATGGAGTGAAAAAAAAAGGAAAAAATAGTTTTGGGGTAATGGAAAGGTTGGGAAATACAGGAGAGAAACATAGGACAGGTAAGAATAAGATGACAAAGTCTGAAAAATACCCAAGACTTAAGAAGACAGGAAGGGTAGGAAAAGGGAAGAAGAAAATTTAAGAGGTAAAGGCACAGGATTCAGCCTGCCTCATTCAGATGGTCTAAACTGTATTTCAATTGTAGATGCCTTTTACACCTTTCTTATATGATTCAAAGTTTCCCATAACATTGAGGGGGAGAGGTAGATGCCTTGAGAATAAAGACCTTCAAGAGTAATGTTGTTCACCTTAAAAATAAGGTTATCAGGATGTCCCTCTGGAGGCAAAGACACCCTAGTCTTTCCATTAATAAAGAGACTTTCTTCACTTATCTGCATAACTCCATCTGTGGACTCCTAATATGAAGTTAAGGTTAGACATGCTGACTCCTACATAAGGTCACAACAGAATGGAGAAATAAAAATGAAGAGGAGAACTCAGATTATTAGATTTTCAGTCTGCCTCTAGTAGAAGGAGGTCTAAGGGCCTCATAGAAATCAGGGTTTCATAGTCTTATGACTCACTGATTCTCTGAACATTTATAATTATCTAAATTGAAAGATAGACAAATGGTCATCCAAAAGGAGCTTCTGTTACCACATCGTCAGATTTCAGCTTGGCTTCAGAGGTTTGTTTCATAGACAAACAATTTACATCTGTATTCACCACATCAAGTGTGCAAATGATCATTATCATAAGATCCTTTGCACATGGTAACTGAACAGATGCTGAGTTGGATTCCAGCATCGGGCCAAATCAGTAATCAACAGAGGAATTAGAAATCTGAATTGGGCAGCCGACACCAGAACTCAGACTCAGGCTTTATTTAAATCATGGAGATAAAGCCAAACAATTTTTAATTGTTTCTCACTAGACATAACGGTTATTGGCAGTGGGAGGAGGAGTATTTGTGCTAGAAGAGCTGAGCATAAGGAGATGGCTGCATGAATGGCCAGTTTTAACCATGTAATATTCAGTAACCGCAGTATCAAGTTATATTTTGAAGGCCGATAGCTGGTTATTTGCCATTGTTCACTGGAAAAATCTCTGACTTGGGAACATTTCTTAAGACTACTCCAGGTGTAATATCACACAGCTCCGTATTTCCCTACTTTTTAATTTTATGTCAGTAGTGCATAAAGATTTAAAGCACCTGTAACAATAGCCTCCCTTTGATGGGGATTTTAGGCTTCACAGAGGAGAAAGTTTTAAGAATGCAGAACAGGAAAAGCAAAGTTTCCTGATTGACTCTGTCAGGTCACAGAAATCATCTGCATTTTGTTGCTGTATCTGACTACTCAGCAAGTCTCAGCCTCAGTGTGAATTTTACCTGAAAATATCTTTTTTATTTAATTTTTTTTTAATCTGTTGTCTTTATTTCACACTGCCTCTGTTCATCGTTTAAATCTGTAACGGCACTGTGAAGTTCTTGGGGTATGATTTGCATAAGGTATTGCACAACATTTTATTCTTTTAGTAGAGCATACCATTTCTTCAAAAAGGCCAGAAGTAACAGAATAGTGCAAGCACGACTTAACAGTGAGTCACAGCCCCCATCGATGCAGTTATGAAGGGCAATGGTACACCCCCAGTTACGATTTTATGCAGGCACTAACAGAATATGTATGGAAAAAATTTCCATCTGGAGATAAGGTCAAAAGTAAATGAGCCATTTCAGAAAGCAAGGAAAAAATGTCCCAAACATTGCAGTTTGTTAGTTGTTTAATGTCATTTTGTAACTAGAACTAAAACTTAGACTGGTTTTGTGTAGGAGAAAATATATGTGGATTATATCATTGTAGGCAGCAGAGTTTCCAGAGTAGGCTCAGGGTCAAGTGTGAATTGAGTTATTATTTTAGAAATTTGAAGAGCTAAGTATATCTCCCACCCCTCCACCTACCCCCATCAATACAGTTTCAACAATTTTTTTCTATCTTCTCATTTTTTCCCTATGACTCCCATTTCTCCAGCTTAGTCACAGGGACATTTCAGGCTGTGAGGAGGGTTAGATGAGGTTCCATACCCAGGAAGCCAGGCGGCTCCAGGGGGACCTTATAGAAACCTTCCAGTAGCTGATAGGGGCCTATAAGAAAGGAGGGAAGGGTCTAATCACAAGGGTTTGTAGTGACAGGACACGGGATCATGGCTTTAAGCTAGAAAAGGGTAGATTTATGTTAGATATTAGGAAAAAATTCTTTAATATGAGAGTGACAGATCACTGGAATAGGTTGCCCAGAGAGGTGGTGGAGGCCCCATCCCTGGAGACATTCAAGGCCAGGCTTGATGAGGCTCTGAGCAGCCTGACCTAGTTAGAGATGTTCCTGGTTATTGCAGGGAGGTTGGACTGGATGAGCTTTAGAGGTTCCTTCCAACCCAATACATTCTATGATTTTACAATTCTATGATTCTATGAAACTATGAAGCATTTGGGGTGTATGAATGGTGTACTACTGAACTTTCTGTTTTAATAAATCTTGTACATCCAGATATTTTTTTTCTATGAAATTACCTTAAGTTTTTAAATCCGGGATACTACAAATAAACAAACAAACAAAATCTTTCTTTCCCACTAACCTGTATCTGAAGTACCACTAGTTGTGCATCCAGGGCATTCTTCACTGAGAGCCCTTTGAACCACAACTTAATCTGTCTCTTCTTCTCGGCTACCTTCAGCTTCAGAATTCTGATCTTTTCATCCATAACTTGTATCTCAATATCTCCATTTCTACACAACATTTCTTGCATGTTTATTTTTTCATATAAAAGGCACAGTTCTTCTTCTCGATCTCTGAGCAGAAGACCACTGCAATAGACCCAAAATGGAATGATAAAATAAAATAAAAACCAAACAAACAAAAATAACAAAACAAACAAACAAACAACAAAAAAACCCAACCAAACAAACAAAAAAAACCCACAAAACCTCATATTCAGCATATTGTTTATTCCATTCAAGAACCTTGAAAGGTAGTAATAATATGTGAAAAAAATCTGTACAGAGCTTTCAGAAATATTGTAGTATCACGCATGACATGTTAAAAAAGTAACAAAATAATTACAATTTGAAAATAACTGAATAAACAGCTGCAAAGGTTACTCTAGTCTCTCACAGGATTTTAAAGGCTCTTCTGGACTTCCACAGCATTCATTTAAAAATGGATTAACAAGGAGCTTTACATCTTGTGCATTTTTACACTTTATCTGCACAGAAAGCACAAACGGAGCAGGAGGCTACAAGTTCTCAAGGCATTCTGTAGCCAAGGTGCTGTATTTTTTTAATAACAGTTCCAAAGAATGAACAGCTTCACCAATGGAGAAAAAAAAATCTGTGTAATGCAAAGCAGCACTTACCCTACTGTGAGGCAGACTGTTAGCAAAAGTTTGTAGTGAGGTGGTCTTTTAGCGTTCCTAACTCACAGTTCTCATAAATTGAAAAATTAATGTCATGAATGTAAAAATTAAACACTATAAAACATCAAATTCACATCTATACCTCTCATTTTGTCGCTGAATAGCCCGTTCATAGTTTTTGTGTAGCTGCACAGTTTCCTCTTCAATGCAGGTGACCATATTGGTAAGTCTCTCAAGATTCAGACACTGTTGCTTTTTCTTTTCTTTCAGCTCATGCATGATTTGTTCAATTTTATGATAATCTTTTTTGAGACTGTCTGTAATTGCTAGATTATTTGTATTCTTCACATGTTGTTTCTGCAATTTGCTTTAACATAACAGAAAAGTAGGAAAATATTTAGTCCTTTCAATTTGAAAGCAATTTCAGCAAATAAAAGTGGAGCTTAAACTAATTCCTCAAATACACAAAAGATCTTCTATGTCACTCTGCTTCACAGAATCATTACAAGAAGACTCTGAGAACAGCTTCTCTCTACAAGCTCTTTCCAGCTTGGGGACACATGGATTACAGCCAAAAGAAAATGCTATATATGGAGCACTGCACTACAGCTTTTTTTCTTCTCCACTGGGTAACCCAAGGGGATGTAAGAAAGAAAGTTCAAGAGCAGAAGTATAAACTGTGCTACAAAGTCTTAATGTGTAGAAATCCTGCCCTTCTATTTAAAGGGTGATATTAAAATAATTTGTAGTTGTGATTCAAAGGTCTTTGAGTTTACTGTTTATAAAAGAACATATCACAACATTCACACAAGAAGGAAAATTATATTTTCTTTTTTGACAGATGAGAAAAAAAAACCAACCAAACAAACAACACAATGAAAGGTTAGTGACAAGAACACATTACAAACCCATAAAAATGAAGAACAGAACTCATTATTTCCAGCGACCTTGCTGGCCACTAGATGATGGTCCCTTGCTTAAAATACAGATTCTTGTTGCCACATGGATCATTCATTTGCTCACGACACGGAATGTAGAGTTACTGTATTTGCTTGTGGTAAGTATCACTTCTTGACAAGTACCACTACTTTATCTACACTGGGGAGATAGTCATGTCAACATAGAAAAGGAGTAGTGAAAGGAGAAGTGTAACCCTAAATACAGTACTGCAGATGAAATATCCTGCCTCCCCTGCCGGGCTGCATCACTACATTGCTGAATTACTCTACATAGAGCAGCGAGCTTCTTTCTGGTTAATTTTGCCTCTGTGTTTAACACTTTTTAGTTCCAGAGGGTATCACTGAATTGAATTAAACTTGTGTAAAACAAGTTTCAGACTGAAAGCCTGACAGTGTTGCAGAAATGCTATGCATTATAAAAAATATTTCCTGAAAAAAGCTTTCTCCTATTGGGACTGATACTCTGTCCTCCAAATTGTGTAAATTGCAGTTTAGTTGGTGATACTGAAGTCTATTACTGGGATTAAAAATATTTTCCATAGGCAAGAGAATTAGAAGTTATTCAGTACATCTTACTAGTTTTAAAATTAGGTTTGCAGGGATTACAGTGTCTGTGGGATCTGTACTGGAGAAGGGTCATCTATAATAATTAGATATGGCTGATATCTAGACAATATATATCTGCCTTCTTATCCTTGTTTTCCTCCTCCTCTCAGCAGTGATTGATTGGGAGATTCAAAATATACTTTGAGTGAATATATCCTGAATGCATTCTTTAGTCTGGTTGTGCAATTTTTTGGCACCAAAACACAAAGCTTTGGGAAAATCACATTATTTTTAAACTACTCAATTCTGGCTGTGCTGTTTTGCTTACATAGTTAACCATTCCTACTTTCCTAACTACTGATTTCAGAGACTGTCATTCTGTCTACATTACAGCATATCATCACTAAATTAACAAAAAGATGACAAAGAGACATCTCCACTGAATAATGGTCAAAGCAAAAATAGAGTCACAAACACCAACTGTTCTGCCTCATCCACTTTTTTGTGAATGTAACCTTTTGTTTTGACTAGGATTGCCTGGAAGTTGAAATTATGTGTTGTTTAATCTGAAATAAATGTTACCCAATAAACTTCAGTTCGAGTTTGAACTAGCAATCCCAGTTTGTTCTAGCTATTGTTCTAGCTATTAGTATCATGCCCCAGTGTAATGTGGAATCACATGTGTATTTAACCTCTTTTTGTCCAAGGATAAGCAAGTATGAGTACAACAGTGTTGTTCATATTGAATGAAATACCATAATTCAGATACTACTGGCTCCAGAACTATGATACAAAGGAAATGTGATAATTCACCCCTTCAAAGAACAAAAAAATGAGAGACAGAGAAACTGCAAAAATGCCTTGTGCCACGTGTAATGCCCACGCTAAGTGTGAAGTGTTGGGGTGACAAGAAATTGGAAAAGATTATGTAAGAATGTTGATAAATGTCTTTGAAACAGGTTTTAAAAATAATTTAAACTATCAAGGATGCTATAGTTATAACTGAAGTTGGACTAGATTATCACTTAAGATTCTTTCTAATCCTACATTTCTAAAATCGTCATCTACAGCTTACTTAAAACTCACCTTTCCTTGCTTATAACAGTATTCCTTAAATTTTCTATTTCATTTCCTAGTAATTTTATCCGTTTTTTAATTTCACTTGCTTTCTGCTGAGCAGCATGTGCCAATTTTATACATTTATTCCTTTCATTTTGGATAACATCATACATTTTAGCAAATCCTTGGAGTCTGAAGAAATAACAAGTGTGAAAGAAATAATGATTATAATTTTATGCATACATCAGTTGGATAAAAATTGCTTTAAAAGACATTTCTTAGCTAATATAATTATTTTCTTACTGTCTTTGAATGTCTCTTTTCCTCTTTTTATATTTGCTTATTTCAAGATCCTTTCTTTTTATTTCTTTAATAATATTTTGGAGTTGTATCTGAAAAGTAAATAGAATTCAGTGAGCTCTGTAGCTATATCAAACAAAAATCTGCAAAGAAATTACTTAGAACAACTATTCCTCTTAGAGAAGGAAGACAGTGAGGTGAGACTATTCAAAGATCTTATTCTAATTATAATGAAATGTTTTTATTGTAAGAACATTAAAGTATACATCTTTTCTATGTATATTAAGCTTACAATGACTGTTACTAAATATAAGTAATTTGATGCGGCATCTTAAAATGCTTGGTCCCTTATATCAGGAGTTTTACTATTTCTATTAATCAGCCTCTCAGCTCCATCACTATAAAATTATTTGGCATATGCCCCACTGAACTTTTATATTTTCAAATGTAATTTTTTGTTTACTTTTTTCTGGCTTTTAAGCAATCAATGATGATTAAGTAGAGTGCTACATTTACATTTTGTTATGGCTCTGGACCTTTTCAGTTGTGTTCAGTTTTTAATATCCCATGCCACTAACCTTCAATGGATGGGCCTTTTCTCGCCTCCCACTGATATCAGGAGGAGGAGATTGGTATTAAAAAAGCTGGCACATGTTGTATTGCACCTCTGGGTATATATGTATTCATTACTGTGCATTATTCAATGTTTTTGATCTCTTTATGGACTGATTTTTATTGCAGGTGCAAAGCCTGACATGTTTCTTTATTTTTATAGAGAGTCAAAGATTCCCAAAGTGCTAGAAGGTTGGCTTATCTAATTTATTTGAATACAAACATACATTGTATAGTTTGTGCTCATATACAGACTTAGTAGTTAGTATAAACTGTGCAACTTCACAGCACATATATGATACTATAATGCAAGCAAAATGCAGGGAGGAAACTCAGTGGCTAGCACTAGTTTCTGTGACTGTAGGAAAAGCTTTCTTTCCATCTTTCTTCACATTAATATAACAATTTACACCTGGAAGTGTGCCAGGAAAATAAATTTACTTCCTCTCTTTGGAATGAGTAGGAGATGTGTTTATCTTTTGATGTCCATGCGTTTGTACACATAGTTGTATTTCTGAGAGTCTCAGTGGAGCTATCTCCTTTTCTGCCTCTTTATTCCATAGACCTAAAAGAAAATGTCCTTTCAAATACCTTATTTCACCTGTGGCATGAGATTTTAATATACCATTGCACTGCACCATAAATTGCCAATAAGCACAGTATTGTGAGCTTCCTGTGGCATGGCAGAACTTAAAAATGGAGTGGGAAATGAGAGTCTGTAAGGCTCTCCTCACTAACAATTTAATTTCTGCAGATACCAGCTTTCACCATAGAAGACTCTTCCAATTATATGAGATAACTTTTTACCTGGGCCTTCTGAGCCTCTGTAGATTTCTGTTCCCTCTCTTCAACTCTGAGACAAGTCACACGTGCAAGTCTGGATAACTCATTTCTGCATTTTTCCTGTTCTTTGAAAAGCTGTCTTTCTTCAGCAATATATTCTTCTAACATGTGGGCATCCATATCTGATATCATTTCCTAAAGAAAATTCAATTCAATTCCTTATGCATCAATGCATCAGTGTTGGCAAACCTGAAGTCAGAAATACTTTGGGTTTATCTGCAAAGTACATGTATAGACCTCATAGATTAAAACCAACCAACCAACCAAACACCATCTTTAAAATATCAGCTGAAACCCCATTCACAATCCTTATAGTAACATGTCAAAACATTTTATCACCTAGAGGCATTTCTATTCCTCAGTCTAGTACATCTTTCAGCTATTGCCCATTGTGGTTCATTATGGCCACATAATCTTTAAATAAGCTTACTGTGAGGTCTTGACATGTGTTACACAACACATAACACATTAAGTGACAAAATTTAGACATTTAAATATTATAAAGTATCTAGATGCCCAAAGTTGTTGGAGATTCATTCAGTACAGCTAGTAAACTCTAAAGAGCTACTTGTTCAACCCATTGTAGGCTAAGAGGTGAATGGATGGCTTCCTAGGCTCCACTGGCTACATGACTAGATTGCTGTTGACTATCATGGCACATTAGACATACACAAGTGGTGACATATAGCTCCTGAACATATATATATATATTGAAACACAAGCTGAATACCACCTGATAATGCTAACAAATTAAAAGACAGCACAAAAAGAAAATGGATATAAGGGAAAGAAGATAAGGAGGAATGATCTTAAGGAGAAGTTATGGCTGAAATATCTTGCTTCTAATAAAATTATTTAAGTAGTGGCAAGTACTAATACTTTCATCATCAAGACATCTGCATCTCCACACTACATATGGCTGCACTGAGTACAGACAGACATCAAAAAGTGATAAAACTCTGAAGATGAAAAATTATAATGTACAAATGCTGAACTGTCCTTGTTTCAACAAGACAGTGCCATATCCAAAGGAAATTTAAGCCCATATATTTCTAGTTGCAATGTTGTTAATGATATGCAGAAAGACTTAATCTAGAAAGCAGATTAACTTTCTGCCTTCCAATATGTAACCAGTAATACTGAAAAATATTTTTTAAATACGACAAATGGGTGGTCTTTAAAATTGAACAAATATTACCACGTTTTCTCACCAGAAAGCTGCAGCTATTGATTCCTGTATTTTTTTCTTCAAACATTTCCTTTATCCTCATGACTAAAAACCAACTATATAGAGTGAAAAATAAACTACAATATAGTGAAAAAGTATGAGAAAGCAGAACTCAGCACCTGTTCAGCTAACCTTCTCTTGGTCAAGTCAATTTCCTTCTGCAGTTCTTGTCGTCTTTCTAATAATATTCCATTATTCCTAGGGATAACTTCTGCCTAAAAAAAATAAACAAAGCACACTGAGTGATGTAAACAAAAGATGTGAAAAATGTAAACAGCAGATAATCTATTTGAAGTAGTTACACTAAGTAAGAAATTAATTTTCTGCCTTGTTGCAATAGCTAATCCAAGAGCTCTTCACTGAGTTCCTCATCAACAAATGCACATTTCTTAAATCTTTAAGACTTTAACTAAAAAGCCTTAACTTTTAAAAGCCCAGTTTAAATGCTAAATTATATTTATAAGCATTATGTTTTTCAGCAACTAAGCTGTCATTAAAAAAACAAAAATCACAAAGAGAGTCTATGTAAAGATGTCACCTTCTGAGGTGACAGAGGATTTTCTGAGTGAAATTCTGACCTTACTGAGGGAACAAAACAGATCTACCACTGATTTTAATACAGCCAATATTTCACATCTGTGTAGATTTGATAAAATATTATTTGCTTTTCCTTATTGAAGTAAGATTTTCCTGTTTATTCCTTAGGCTCTATAAGGTAAAAACTAACAACACAAACACTTATGTACTGAATTGTTTATTCAATCAGATTTTAAAATTAAGTGTGTGAAGAAAGACACATTAGAATCTACCATCTGACTGAAATATAACAATCCCACTGCCACTATTTGCATGATATAACTTGTAAGGCAAAAGGTTGTATTTGCCGCACAGTGTCTAAGTTCACTGAAAAATTCTTCATGGCTATAAATAATTAAGAAATAAATACAGTAAGTTAACTTATGCAGGCATGTGTTGCCTGTCCAAAATTGAAAAACTGTAATTTGTACATACGGGAAAAAACTGACACTGAATGACACATCTGGAAATTATTTGAAGATAATACACACAACCCCATGGTATCTTTCTCAGATCTCAAACAGATGTTAGAGTTCAAAACACTATACCTCAATATACATAGTGAAATGTTTTGCACTTAGGTTTTCATGTCTGTGTTAATATTATAATATTAGATGTTATTCTCTTGCATGAAGGGAAAAGGAAACAAGAGGCACAGCAGTGTTCCAACTGTGGAGCTAGTTTGGTTTGAGATGCCAGCTCTGAGATTTGATTTGACTTAAGCTTCCTAAAAGGTCAATAAAACCTACTCTAAGCAAGTTACTTTTACTGTTGTGGAGGGAGAAAACATGGCTTTTCTGTGGAACATGTATTAGTTAGGACTTCTGCTGTGCAAAAGGCTGTAGTGTCTGTTAAGTAGCTGTTTCCACATTTTCAAGATGGGATTCTAAGGATGCCATCAAGTTCTTGAGTCTAAAAGTAGAAAGCTCACATAAACATCTTTAATCCATTAAGGACTTTTGTTCACATAAGACATGACTAAATTTAAGCACTTTTGGCTGGCTGGCGTGACCTAAGAGAAGGCATGCATGGAGAGGAACAGCAGGTCTGCTCTGGGCTGGCCACAGACAGAGGGGCCAGTTCTCTTTCACACAGAATGTCAGCGTTTAGCAATAGCTGACCTTTCACAACTTACCAAGAAGATAAACATATTTGAAGGAAGTGTTTCTGTAATTTCCTTATTCTACAAACCAGCCATTCTGCACTTAGTGTGGGATAGAAAGAAAGACAAATTTAAGGAAGCACACTGAGGTACTGCTGCTGCTCCAATCAAATTTTTATATTAATTCTTGTGAATTTTTCACTTGGAATCACAATGAAAAAATGTAAATCTGGCTTTTTTAATTAATTAAAGGAGCTTCAACTACCTAAAATATTTTTTTCCCCAGGTGTGCTCTCGAGATTATAGAATCATAGAATGGTAGGGATTGGAAGGGACCTCTGGAGATCATCAAGTCCAATCCCCTTGCCAGCACAGAATCACCTAGGGCACGCCACACAGGAATATATCCATCAGGTCT
>JANIJG010015580.1:8703-27118 GCA_024611175.1 Megaceryle torquata | reverse complement strand
AGAGACTGGCCCCTTCTACTTGACACCCACCCTGCAGATATTTGTAAACATTAATAAGATCCCCTCTCAGTCTTCTCCAGGATAAACAGCCCCAGGGCTCTCAGCCTTTCCTCAGCAGAGAGATGTTCCAGTCCTTTAATCATCTTTGTAGCTCTCTGTTGGACTCTGTCTAGTATTTCCCTGTCCTTCTTGAACTGGGGAGACCAGAACTGAACACAATACTCTACAACTGGTCTCACTAGTGCAGAGCAGAGGGGAAGGAGAACCTCCATTGACCTGCTGGCTACCTTCTTCTTTATGCACCCCAGGATACCAGTGGCCTTGCTGGCCACAAGGGCACATTGCTGTTCCATGGATATCTTATTGCCCCCCAGGATGCCATGGTCCCTCTCCATGGGGCTGCCCTCCAGTGGGTCTATCCCTAACCTGTACTGGTACATGGTGTTGTTCCTCCCCAGGTGTACGACTCTAGACTTATCCTTGTTGAACTTCATTAGGTTTTCCTTTGCCCAGCTCTCCAGTCTGTCCAGATATCGCTGGATGGAGATCTGGACAGCACAGCCTTCTGGTGTATCAGCCACTCCTCCCAGTTTAGCATCATCAGCAAACTTACTAAAGGTACACTCCATCCCTTCATCCAAGTCATTGATGAAGATGCTGAATACGACTGGACCCAGAACTGACCCCTGAAGAACACCACTACTTACAGGTCAAAAGCTGGACTCTGCACCACTTATCACAACCCTCTGAGCTCTATTGTTCAGCCAGTTCTCAACCCATCTCACTGTCTGCTCTTCTAACCCACACTTCCTGAGCTTACCCATGAGGATGTTATGTGTCAAAGGCCTTGCTGAAGTCAGGGTAGAGAACATCCACTGCTTTCCCTGCTTCTACCCATTCAGTCACACCATAATAGAAGGCTATCAGATTAGGCAGACATGACCTGCCTTTAGTAAATCCACGCTGGCTACTCTTGATAACCAAGATAGCAAAAGCCAAACAGAATCAAACTTTCCACTCTAGTCTTTCATACTCCAGTACCACATTCAAAATTGCCATGATGTAGAGGAGTGGTGATTTCACATTTGCTCTTCTAAAAAAGACAAGAAAGTAATCACAGAGCATGGGAGGATGGGCTAAAACAACTATATTGCCATAACCGGTTTGCACTGAGATAACAGCTTCTGGAGTAAAATACTGCTTATAAATCCACTTCTGTTTCTACTGGAATTCCCCTTTAGTTAGCACTGAAGGAATCCTTTGCAATGCAACTTAACCTTTAAGGGTCTCATTACAGGTCTCGCCCTTTCACAGTGTGAAGGGGTTGAGTTGAGCTGGGTTTGTATCTCAACCATAACTATGAAGTTTAACCACAGCTGTTGGTGAGTTAAGGCATTTGATTTTAGCATTACATGGGTTTGAACAATTGTGGTTCTCCCTCCAGGAATATTTCTTCAATAGCAAAGGAAAAAATATCACTTCCCAGATTCACTTAGCTGACACTGAACAGAAACTCAAGATGGATGTTAAGATCAAAGTCTGGAATATAAGCCATCTCTTTAATCATCATTTCATGAAATTCAATCTAAAAATGTTTGTGTAGTTATAGAGCTTTCCTCCCTCTTCCAGGTGGGGTTATATGGCTAAGTAATTAATACACATGTGAATTCAGGAGGAATTTCAGGGGAGAGAAGAAAAAATAGTATTCTTTAATATGATGAAATACTATGGAGTAATGTTTGGAGTTTTTTCAATAGCAAAGCTGGGTATGTATGGGTTTTGATATCAGATAGTTATTTTTAAAAACTTTACAGTGATGTAAATAAGACCTTTTTTTCTGCCCTGAATTGCTTGGAAGGACCAAGAAAATTTTCAAGGACACTGTGTCAAGGTAGGAAACACCAAGTTCTGTGAAAAAAATATTCACCTGACTAAGCAAGATTAATTTTATATGACTGATTACATTTAGACTAAACAAGGAGCTGGCATAGGAGAAAAGTTAAGAAAGAAAGAATGGAAGAACCACTGATGAGGGGAAGAGACTATGCAAAATTTATAGACAAAGTAAATTTTTAAGAAAGAATTGGTAAGATAAAAGAAATTAAATGCTTTGAATAGACAAGCAGAACTAGACTGACCTTTAAAATCAGGCTAGCAAAAGGCACAAATAAAACAGAAAAGAGTAAATCAGTATGGGAAGAGGAATAAGTGAAATACTAATGCAGGGAGAAAATGAGGAAGGTGAAATTTGAGTGGCAGCAGATAGAACACAAGGAATCATTTCATATTATTTAATACCAAATTTTATAAAGCACTAATTTCCTGTCCCCTAGAATAATGTTAAATACACTATAAACTATTTACAGTAATCTACAACCTTCAAATTTTAAAAATGTGTATATTTTCATCATTTGGGAGACAGAGAGTACATGGATCTATTTTTCTGATACCAATTTCTTTGATGTTTGTGGGCAAGCCACTTTATTATTTCACTCATAAATTACCACAATTCCACAGTGCTTTAAAGGAAGACATGACAGCACAGTGCCTATATAATCTCCCAGTTCTCCTTGATAGGATGCTCCCATCTAAAATCTATTTCTTAAGAACAGTCCAAATATATCTCCATGCAGTATTTTTATTACAGTGAGAGCAGCTAGAGCTGTCTTTGTTCACTGTGTCAACATACCTGACACTTTTATGTGCATAAAGCTTAAAAGAAATTTCTATTCCCCCTTTCACAGACACCCTTTGAGAATTAGTCAGAAGATTTCATAGACAAATTTCTTACATGAAAATTTAGAAACCTTATGATCAGTGCATTCATACAGACCTCTAATTTGAGTCTTTCATGCTGTTTCTTTTCTTGTTCCAAGGACTCATAAATCACATTCAGTTGTACCTCCATCTTTTTTAATTTTTTCAGTTCTCTATCTTTCTGTGTTTGCTTGTGAATGAGAATATCATGTTGCTTTTTTTTCTCCAAGATACATTTATTTAAAGTAGCTTCCAGAGCTACTCTGTATAGAAAGACAGAATTTTAGAAACAGGTAACTTGACCAAGACACGTTTGCAAACAGGCACAATAATTTTAATGGGTTTTGAGTACTTCATAGTTATGACTGAGCAGCAAGATAAACTCAACATAAACTACTGACACATATTACCTAAAAAGATAGCATTTTTATAATGTTAACTAATTATAGTACTCCTAATGATGGCAATAAGGTCTCATAGTCTGTTCTGAATACGCTGAAAGTTCCAAAGAATCTATTGCTTATAAGAAGAAGGAACCACAATTTTTAGTATGAGGGAATATTTACATGTTCACTCAAACATTTCAATTTGAAGTCCCACTCTCCTTTAATACAAACTTTAAAGGCAAAATCATTGCTGCTGAATATATGGCCATGATTACAAATACATATCTTCCTCTGCAAAGAAGGAATTATTTGAAGCTTACAATCAACCAAACAGTTTATTTTACTTTATCAAGTATATTTAAAGTATATTTAATATTTAATTTTATATTTAAGATTATAATTCAATGGAATATTAAAGAGTTGAGTAACCAGTCCCCTCTGAAATTCAGGAGTATATGGGTGCAGAAATCTATGGTCCTCATCTGAAAATGGAAAAAAAAATTTTTTTTCTTGTTCAATTTAATTTCTGTGAGTTATGCAGAAAAAAAACCATTTTCACTGGAGACAGAAACCTTCTAAAATCCGGTTTTGCTCTCCCAGGATTTTATCAACTGCTTATGCTTTTTGATGTTCTTCCTCAAGGCAAATCCTAGATTCCAGTAGTTTATAAAAACATTTCTGAAGTCAAAACCAAGCCTGATAATTTCTAGTCTGTGCTGGCTGCAGCATAAAACTTGAAAACATAAGCAATACAGCAGAAAAAAAGAAATAGATCTTTGTGAATAGAGAACTGTTCACTCATACTACACAGCTTACATTTACTATTCTAACCTGTCTGATAGGATCGTCGATTCATTCTTTTGGCTAATTTCTAGTAATTTTGTCAGAGTAATGCATTCTTGTTCTTTGCTTTGTAGCAGTATTTGTTTCCCATCCAATTCCCTCATTACATCTTCTCTTTCTTGCAAAATCTCTTTGGTCCTTTTTTCAATGGCTTTCAGGGTACCATTCAACTCTTCTATTTGGTCATTAAGGGTTTCTTTCTTCTTCTCTTCATCTCTGTGGATATATTTTAACAGAGCAGTAGGGTTAACTTTTCCATGTGTATATTTAAATGGCAAAATGTGAGTTGCCAGGTTTTATGTACATACAAAATCATTTCAACACCACAACTATCTACATTACATGTTTGGAAGCAGACTGCATACAATCAAAATCTTAAAATGCTAATATGGTTCAACAATGAAATTGCAGGTAGCCATAGGACTAACAGGTAGTTTAGCACCGTAACAGTATAAAAGAGTACTAGAAAACTGCTTTCTGCCAACATGGATGTGGAACTTGAAATATTATTCCCAAGACTGGGAACTCTGATTAGTCCATTCTGTGATGTGACAGAAGTAAAAAGATTCATTTAAATACTTCATTAACAGCAATCTATACAATGTATTATTTCCTTTAAATTGCTTCTCTGTAACACTATAGGAAAAACTTCTTAGATTTATGATGGCAAAGTTGCATTAAGCAGAGTAATGATGAAAATGTAGAAGAAAGCCACTATACAAGTTTAAAAACTGAAAAAATTATCATAGTCAAACAATTTCTGTATTAGACATGGGAACTGGAAACAGGAGACACAAAAACTTCAGTGCAACCCTGTGCTCAAGCAAGGTACAAAACACATCATTTATCTGGGTGGCAACAGGACTGCCAGGACTTGTGACTGACCTGGCTGAAACTGCACAGTGCTAATTAGATTTTACACAAACAGAAAGCAGCACGTCATGCTTCAGGGAAGAAAAAAAGCCACACAAAAGCTACACAGCTACACAAAATATAGAAATAAAAGGCTGGCTACTGGCTTACATTTTACCTGTGGAAATATTAGAGACTAGAATTCACATCAGGAGCTTAGAGCAAAGCACATCTGATTGAAAACTGGTACAGAAATTATTTAGCTCAGGTGAGCCTGTTAGCTGTGAAAGCTGCTAGTTTCACTGAGGCAAATAGAGATAAGTCACTGAGGACTAAAAGCTGAATTGCTTAAGTGAACCATGACATCATTTTCCATTAAAAATTTAATAATTGTATGTGATATATAGTAATGCAGCAAAGTAAGAGTGTTAAGCAGTTTTGGATCAAGTTTTGTTCTAAACTTTAATTTGTTGTATGTAAATTTAAAATGTTTGACTGCATATACTGTATTTTTCAGTACAGTGAATGGATTTTAAGTGGCTTAGAGATGCTTTTTAAAATGTTGATTCTAATTGTAATCAACAACTATATTTAATCATCTCTGTAACAAACAGATGAAAATGTCATACATACATATTTATGTAAATATAAGTATTTTTTCAAACCATACCTTTTTTTCTGATTCATCTTCTCAGTTTCTTTTCTGAGTTGTGCTGGAACACCAAGGATCTTAACTAGCTCATTCTAGTAACAAAACAGAAAAGTTAGATGAATAATCTCAATAACAGATGAGATTTCATAGAAGTAATATTCACCCAGAACTGCTGTGAAAATGGGCAGGAAACATTTTTTAATTACTTGAGCTTGTTCCAAGGAATTATAGCTGCTACTTTTGAAACTAAACATTGATATTTAGAATTTCATAATTTCAAAATTACGCTCAAATATTATTAATGCCTCAGATTATATTATCTATACCATAGAAAGGAAAACAGCAAAGATGTAGGTATGTCATTTACTTCTCATCATAAATCTCTGTTAACTTGGATCTGAGCATATGTTAGAGCAGACTGCAATAACACAACATAGCAAACGTCATCACAGAAACAAGTTTTTAATCAAATCTACGACTATTATTATTTCCTAAAGGGGCAATAATGGATATGGCACAACAGCGTATTTCAAGCCTATTGAAAAATGATGTAATGCCATTTAATGAAATTGGAATGAGAAACATCTAAAATACTCGTTGCTTGGACAAAGCACACAAGTATATACACATACACGAACATACACTCAGATATGCATACACACTATTAATTTTGTGTTACTTTTAAATTAGTCTGCTTCTCCAGAAGTTTTTCCACTTCTTTCTTATCTGTTAACATCAGCTTTTGCTTGGATGAAACATCTTCCTTTATTGCATTAATTTCTGCCTTCCTTTGAATTACTTCTTTGCGGAGTTCATCACAATTTTCTTTCAGCTGTTTAATTTTCTTATCTGCTTCCTTTAAAAATTAAGTAAACAATTAGATGAATTTGATTTTCCCTTCTACATTTTGCAGGTCTGTGATATGACAGAATTATTAACATTGAATGATGATAACATTTTTTTTTACAAGGTATGAAATATAATTTTTTTTTACCAGATGTCTTTCTTCTATCAATAACCAACAGAAATCTTTTTTCCATCAAAATGACATATATTCATCAGAATTTATTGCTGCAAATGTATTTTCCATACTCATATCCTAGAACCAAAAACCTGCAGCTATCTTTACATGCAGTATCCATTTGCTGACTACAAATTTTCCTGAGTAAACTTAAGAAAACTCAGATCTTTTCTGAATCAGTTATTCATTGTTTACCCCAGACTTACCAAACCTGAATGGTATAATATAGCCTCTCCCACAAAGTCTAGCTCTTGTTTTTCCTATGTATTCCAGATTTTAAATGAACTCTACAGCTACACACACTGTGAAAACATTTTCATTGATGTTTTTTATGCTAGCTCACAGAACATAAAACATGGCTTTCCTCATCTTCTCTACTTACCCTTTGTCTTGGAATTCTTTCATATTCATTTTCCAAAAGCGTTTTTTCTTCTTGCAAACTACAGGAAAATCAAAACAGAGATAAATATGTTATTACTAAAACATAATAAATTGTAGAAAAGTATGGAAGCCTATCTTGTATTAGACTAAAATGTACAGTGAATTATCTTCGGGGACCATTGAAAGGTTTCCAGCAACCAGGAAGGATGCTGACTGGTAAATAGAAGTCCCGAAAAACAGGTTGTACATTTGTAGGCTTTTTCTATAGTGCATACTGCATACATCTTAACTCTTGAACCCAATTCTTCATCTTACCACCTCCTGCAGGGATGTATTTATGCCTTATTCACCCTTAAAGAAGGGAGCTTCTTGGTGGCAGGTAGGTAAATACAGCCAAATATGAAAAAGTAGCCCTAGTGAAGAAATACATCAATACATCCCCAATACATGCACAGAACAATTCTGCACCTATAGGAGGTAAATGGGCCATCACAACCAACCTGAACTTAGTTCTTGTACTATTGATTGGCAACAAGGAGGCAGGTTCTTGCAATGTAATTAGCACTTATGATGACTTTCTGAGTCTCAGGCTATAAAGAAATAAAGATGGCAGCTAGGGAATGGGTGGAACAACCAAATCCTCTGTCCAAGATAAAGCAAAGAATCAACTTCAGCACTTGAATTTGTATTTATAACTCCAGCTGGAGGATGTGCTGGTCAGGCCCCCCTGAGACTCAGGACAGCCTGTTAAAATAAATATTTAAATAAGGGGGGTATTAAGAGAAGGGGATAGGCTTTCTTAAAAGAGCTGTGTCACTTGGAGCTACAAACTATGGCAAGAGAGTCCTGGGGAAGCCACAGCTACCCAAAGTTTTTCCCTGAAACCTTTCAGTGACAGCCTAAGACTTTGCTTGGTTGTGATCAGGTTTTGAATGTGGTGGTCATGGGGAGATCAGTCTCCTCATAGGCAGCCTTGTGGAGGATCATCCCTGGGATCTTGTGCTCAATTCTTTATCAGTGCTGATTTAAGTTAAAAAACCCCCCAAAACCCAAAACAAAACAAAAACAACAACAACAAAAAAACCCCACAACAAGCCAAACAATAAAAGCCCCACAAAAGCCAGCCAAACAAACAAAAAGAACAAACCAAAAAACAAACTAACCAAACAAAAAAGTCCAACCCAAAACAACAACCAAAAAACCAAAAAACACCACCACCAACAAAACAAACAAACAACCCAAAACATTATGAAGGACAAGCTCTGTCTCAGAGGAAGGGCAAAGAGAAAAGAAAGATATAGAGTAGGTGTTGCATGCATACAGCATGTACGTGTACTTGTACAGGCAGAATACTACAGAGACTGGTAAGTCTATAAACCATTTTGAATGCCAGTGTTTCAATATGCACAGAGTGAATGAGTTTGAAAAAAAAACTTTCAAAAAACCCCTTTAATTTAGGTAAGTTTTCCTCAAAATTTGATAAAGTGAATTACAAAAACCCAATTCTATTGCAAAATCTGTTATAACTTCAGAAATTGCAGAGAAAAGCGAAGAAAGACAGAAGTATTTTGCAGCTGTACACTGTAAGTGCACACAAGTAGAAGGAAACATCAAAAGGTAATTTCTTCTTTGCTGCAGTGGGGCTCAGGAACTAGTCTTTTTATGTTCCACTGCTTGAAGTTAATGAGGGAGAGCACAGGGATAAAGCTGCATTAAAAACTGAGCTACTTCTATTCTGTGACAGCATCGTTGGTCTGCTCCTGTGTACTGTGCCCATAAACTACAAATGAGTATATTGTGTTGGAATGCCATGTGGGTCAAACACAATGTTAGCACTTACCAACAGGTTGTCTAAATGTATAAACACAATTAATAAGAGCAATCCATATTCCCAACAAAGTCTGGCAGGATTCCTAATTGAGCTCCTTGGGACTGGCATGATCACAGTAATTATAATGAATGTCCACTTTGCACAAATACCCATAACTGACTGGCACAAAATTTGATTAAATAAGTCCTGTGAAAACTGATTAAAGAGATTGCATTGCTTGTCATCTGTCCATGACATGCCCTCTTTAATATCATGCCAGACAATCAAAAGAGCAAGGCCCAAAATCAGAAGGGAGAGCAAAGTTGACATTGTTTTTCTTTTGTCACATTCCTCACTCATGAGGACAGATTCCTGTGGAGCCATTCCAGTTTCACAACAAAGACTTTTCCACCCAGCAGAAGTAAAGTGATTTGAACACCTCATTTTCTGTGACGTAAACAAAGGCAACACTGAACAGCGAGGCCCAAGTTACCTTATGAGATGGCAGACCAACTACTTCCACACAAAAAACAGTGAAGGTGTGAAAGAGGGTAAAACAGAGAAGCTGAATCTTTCTTTTTTGAGCAATGAGTTTGGTCCAGCTGCCCATATCCAAAAGTTAGACAGGTACTCCTATGCTAACATGCCCAGGCTTCCTTACTGTCAAGGATAAAAAGAGCAACCATTTTTTATTATTATCATTATTATACCTATAACAATGTACATAATGAAAAGAAGATGAAACTCTTAAGTTGAAGCATCAGTGGTTGCAAATGTTTCTAACATTGCTTTACTTATATTCATGAAGTTTAATAGCAGTACTCTACATGAAAATCTATCATGGACGCAGATGTAATGAGTTAAAAAAAGGCACTTGGAAAATTGGACCATTAATGAAAATACATTCCAGACTTTTCCCTGAGAGATGTCTACAGCTGCAAACTGACACAAAAATAAAAAAAATAAACTAAGCCAGAGAGATTAAGAAATGTAGTGGTAGTTGTCAACAGAGGTCCATTTCAGTTCCTCGGCCCATGAAATAGTCAGAACGTTGTTATCATTACGAATCCCATCATGCAAGGAAGTGAGCTCCTTCAGCTCTGACACATAGCTGAGGTTGCTGAGGAATTCATAGAAGGTGCTCAGCACCTTGCAGTTAAAATCTAGCGGCCACAAGTAGAAGATATGACAACTGACAAGCTGTCAGCATGAAATTCCTGTAAGGCTCTAAGCTGTAATTAATTTGTATGTACCAGAGAATGCAGTCACAAGACTAGTTGATAACAACTTCAACTATAACTCAATTTATTTTACTTATGGCTTGTAACTCTTTGCTACAAAAATTATGCACATAAGCTTAACTTTTCACTTTTTAATTATTGAGTGACTAATCCCGAAATAATTACAAGCATTGAAATAATTTTCCATATTTGCAATGTTCCTACAAGGACTAATTCAGTTTTGCAATCCTGACTTGCATGCAATAGCACATAGTACTTCAGTGAATAGCCAGTTTGCTACCTGCACAAATGACTGTGAGGGCTGTAGATTGGACCTAGGTTTTAAAATAAAATTGTTTTCAAGAATCAGGCACCTTTAAATTCACAAACTCTTGTTATACATAATTTCATTACAAATTAACTGCTTACTTTAAAATGTATTGTTTAGATGATAAATTAATTTACATGATGTGTATATTATTCTCAATAATAAACTATTTTGATACTATTGCCTGGTAAAGAAATGTAGGTCTTCTTTATTTTGTCTCACAAACCAGGACTCTAAGCCACACATGGTCATTAAAGTGAAAAGTTTCCTCAAGCTAGAGCAAATCCCTGCTGATTACACTGACCTTTTCCTTGTTCTTGTGCTAAGCTGATTTTTTTAGCCTATATTCTTATTTACTGTTCAGTCCTAGTTACATCAAGAAGGTTTATGGCTCTGAATGCAATTGCACCAGAACTGAATTGGGATCGCTATTTTTCCTTTTACTTTATTATATGTGACTAATAGTTTTTGAGAGGGAGAATAATCATCAACAGCTTTGACTTTGGAGCAGTGGCCCAAACTTAACAATAACAGTAAAATCAAACTGTTGTCACCCTCCTGGGCTGAGCACTCAGGCAAATGCACTAGCAAGGAACCCAGTACAACTGTACAGCAGAACAGGAACACAGACTGGAAGAGGAGGCACACACCTACAGTAGGACTACACTGCACCCATGCAGTCACCCTCAGTGACTTCCCTGACAGCTGAAGTGCATCAGAGCTGCTTCTGTATGTCTCATGTACCTTTTCAAAGCTATGAAAAAAGTCACTATTATTTCTGAACGCCTGCTGCTACCACAGTGCTGAAAACAATTGAAACTTACTCTTGGAATGTTTATTACTCAATAAAGAATTAAAACAGAAGACAAAATACCACCCTCAGCTGTTGAAAGAGATATCTGACCTGGAAAAAAATTATTTCCAGAGGCAAGCAAATAGGAAATGACATATGGAAAAGAGAATATAGAATACTAAGGCATCTTGAGACAAAAATAACATTGCTGATGTTATGGTATATCTATACGACTCTTCAAGAGAAAAAGTTTACTGTTGTCAGATTTGAATCCGAGTGCCAAAAGGGTGCTAAGTGCCCTTAGCTATCAGAGAAAGTGAACTGACCCAAGAAGTAAAGGCAGCACAGGCTGGAGAGATTCTTCAGAGAAAGTAAGGCTTACAGAAACATGGAAGCAGAAAATCTGAGGCCCTCTCTCACTTCCAGATCAGCAGTATTTCTGAGTAGACAAGATCCAAGACTTCTAAGAGAAGAATAAAGCAATTAGGTAAGAGACACAAATACTCCCTTCAAAAGATTTTCCCCTCCATGTTCCCTGCCTTCTATACCTAAGAAGGTAAATAAGCAATATCCTTGTTTTCATACGAAATGGCCATTAGTCATAATTCCCAAAGAGAAGTTTACATGTAAGTGCCAAGCACAGCTGGAACTGTATTAACACAGTTGGACAACAAGGCAAACTGTGCTCCAGAGGGATCAAGGGCAAAGAGAAATTGGATCATGAGCTTCTTTCCTGAGAAATGAAGGAAACCAAGTAGTCACCTAACAGCAAGCTTATAATGTCTTTGATGCAGCTTCCTCACTGCCTGTGACACCACTCGTGCACACAATTATTCCAGAAGACATTGCTTTATCATTTGTGCAAAGCCATCAGGCATATAGATCTTCATTTGACGTCAATGTTACTATTAGATCACCTAGACATTAATTTTCCCTTCCTTTCACAGCACCAAACTCATCCCTTCTTTAGAAACATGTATTCACATCCATTATCTGTATTTCTTAAGAGCTCATTTCTCATTTCCTCACTACATCCACTCCCCACATGTGTCTTCTGCCATTCCTGTTCATTCTACACTACTCCAATATCAAAAATCCCTGTCATTTCTGAAAAGCAGTATCTTCTCTCCCCCCCAGAAAAATTCACACATAGCCAAAGCACATCCTCCCCAGTCCACACCCACAACACGTCATGGCACAATGTCAAGGCTTAGGGTCAGGGCACAACACAATACCACCACCAAGTATGAAACAGATTCCAAACAAGAAATAATAAAATAATCTGTAGCTCTTTGGTGTAGAAAGCTGACAAATTGTGGGGTGGAGAGGGGCTGGGGAGGAGGGGGAAGTACAGAAGAGATTTATCAAATCATCCTACAACAGTGAAAGTGAAGAGAGGATCAGAAGTTCACTGTCTCATCCAATACAAGGCATGAAATGAAGCTGATACGAGTCAGGTACAAAAAAGAAAGAAGATAGCAGCTCTTGTTAATCTGTGGAATCTCATTGTTCACGATGTTGCAATGCCAGAAGCTTACACAGATGAGGAGGAGACAGGAGAAGTTCAAGGCTGAGGGGTCAACTGAGGATTCCTAAAATACAGAGGACTGTATTTGGCTCATGAAATCCCTGCATCACAAATAGCTAGGGGTTGCATTTTTGGTCATCATTAGATACTGAGATATATGGACCTCTAGTCAGACTGTACAGATGGTTTTGATCTCATGCAATACATAAGCTCAAACGGAGGAAGTTTCTCATTAAAGTGAAAGAACATTTTTCACAGTATGACACACAAAGTGTATTTTTAATCTGCAAGACAGGGTATTCAATTCATATGCAAAAAATACTACAGTAAGTGTGCAACGGTAATCAACACAATACCTAAACCGTGCTTTTTGTAGGACAGATATCTCCTTTTGACTAGATGCAGAAAATGAAGTATGAGTAAATATACCCTGAACATATAAAACCCAGTCATTTTTTTGAAAAGTGATACAAAATCAGTGAAAAATGTTTGTAAGGTATGAGGACGAATAACTAAAAAGCATGATATTTTGAAGAGAGATGATTTCTGAACTGCTTGGAAAATGCAATAAATTCTGTGTTTTATAATTATTTCAGGAAACTTCATGTTGCTTAGTTATCTCATAGCAATTAATTTTTTCCAGATGCTTTCCATGTTTCTTTACTTCTCCCACTCCCAATTTGCTTCTTTCTCAAGTTTCATTCTCTCTTAGAGCAAACACTTGGCTCTAAAAAAATAAAAAATCAACAAAGGTCTGCCAAAAATTCTGCTCTAAGCAGTTTGTACAGTGCTCCTCCTCTCCTTCCAGAAAAAAGTTTTAACTGCTGAGCTGCTGATATTATTTATTTATATTTATATACTCTAATTACACTACAACTGGAAAGAAGATGACTGAAAATATCAAGCACCTCACAAAATTAATAATTCATATCCATAGGTACATATTTTTAAAAATGCAATAGTCCTGTTTGCAATTTTACTATAAAAGTTCAAGCAGAAGATACTCATATATGCAGACAATTAAACTATATACAGTATCAAGCTTATCCAGGACTTTTTTCCTCTTACAGAAATGTCAATTATACACTTATTTCACAGCCAACTTTTCATTTTTCCAGCATGAGAATAAATAAGTATTTCTCCTCCTTTAAATATCTGAATAGAAAAACTTGAATATACTGTGCTTCTGATACTAAAAATAGCATTGGGGCTATTTTTTACATTGTTTCCATAAAATCTCAGTCGCTGTGTCTCTGAGGCATTTTAATGATTTGTATTAAAGGTGTCCTAGACTATTGGCAATTTGTTTAACAAAATCCATCAAGGATTTTTGTCCATGTAAAATGGAGAGGAGATTGAATTATACACTATGTTATTAACTTGGTAGATAAGCTATGATAAAATTAGCACTATGATAAAATTAGCACTGTTTGACCGCTATCACCTACCATTCAATCTTGAACCGAATTTTGTACTCTCTTTCTGTAATAGCATTGTATTCATTTTGGCAAGTAAGAAATTGTTGCCTTATTCGGGAAACTTCACTGGAAGATTCATCGGGGAACTGTTCTGCTTTTTCCAGTTCATGTTGTTGCTTTTCCAGTTCTGCACTAAGCCTTTTGGCTTCTTGTAACAGCTGGATCTCAGATTCCTGTAAACTACATTAAACAGAAAAATTTAGAACTAGGCAATGAGAAGCATAAGCTTTGTATTTATACTTCTTTTCCTACGTATAATATTTAATTCAAGGTTTTCAAGATGAATTAGGATTAAGTCCTGAATAATCTGGTCTGACCTCCTAGCTGACCCTGTCTTGAACAGGAGGTTGGACCAGAGACCTCCTAAGGTCAGTTCAAACCTGAATTATCCTATGATGACATGAAAACAACAGAATCTGAAGTGAGGGGTTTTTTCTACATACCTAGAGTTTGAATGGGATTTATCTTATCTAAATTCGACCACATGAAAGATGGTTAGTTAGTATAATTTATTTGTCTAGCACCTCCCAGAAACAGTGAAGAGATGGGGAATCCATTTTATCCTAAGAAGTGCTGAAGGCTGGATCTGAATCAGCATGGGGACCAAAACCAGGGAAGTATTCACCAGAACAAGGCCAAGTCTGGGCTACATGACACCTTTAAATTCTTAGGGAACACTGGGACACCAATCCAGTGTGGAATTGTATGTTGCTATTGCTGTAGAGTTACCACTATCTGAAGTATTTAATTTCATGACACACAAATGCAAATACATTTGTGGACTTCTTTAGAAGCTTAATATAAGGCTTGTAGACACGGTCAATCATATGAATTATCAATTTCTTTGAAGTCTAGCTTCACAGAAACAACAAACTGTAATATTCTGTCAATGTTAGGAGACTAGTATTCATAATATACTTAGGAACCTATGCAGTGATAGCTGAGTAACAGATCTTAAAGGCTGTTAGTAAAATATATTGATTATTATAGAAAAGCCTTATTGATTATTATAGAAAAGCCTTAAAGGGAACTACAGTATGAAAATTCATATACAATGCACAACATATAAACCTATCCTTTATGCTTTAAAAATCATTGTCTATGTCTTCCACATATTACTACATTATAATTTTTGTACAATGTTACACTGAAATTAATGACAAATTATGTGGAAGAATAAAGAACTCTATCACTGCCTTTTATTCATTAAAATTATAATGCAATTTAACATTTTTAAAACCAAACTAATTTAGAATTTCCTGTTTGAGGAACTCTACATAAATTTTAGGTGACATTTATGGCTTTGCAACAAAACCAAAATTACATATCACACCGAAGCATAAAGTTGAGATGGTAACTATAAAAACACAAAATATACAACTGACTGTACTGCAGAAGCTTAGCTGAAATAATACAGCAGAAGAAGTTTTGGGTTGTGTAACACTTCTACTTAGACAACCACTTCCTTTTTTTTTAAACCAGAAAGTAAGAAAACCACAGACTTCAACAGGAAAGAAGAGCGTGCCTTTATCACAAATAATTTCACGTGTAAAGTAATTTGCACAATAAATTTTTAAGGGAAAAATAAATTGACTTATTGACACAAGATCCTATACAATAGTTAGATTTTCTTTGAATACAGCAGAATGTGTGCTGTTTTCAGAGAAAACACATTAATTTCAAACCTAATTCTTAAATAGAACATACATTTTACATCAAATACATAACCACATACATTCTTGCATAAAAAAAGCCCAATGTTCTTAGTATTGATTTTTTTTGAAGATAACAAAAAATAAAAACATAAACAAGAATTGAGTGTTGAATCTAGAACAGATCTTGCTCACTACAGTTGCTAACAGTATTTTTTCATGTGAAGAGTTAGATTTAACTGAAGCAATGAAGACACAGCTAGACATCTACACAATATACACATCTAGAATTACATGAGAGCAAAAGTTATCTTGCCAAGTCTGATGTGGCAGCTTTTGAATTTGTGAAGTGATTAATAACAGAGGCATAAGAAGATAAGAAGCCCAAACTGTCATGAACTGTTATTATTATTTGACCTTCTTACAGCTTGGTGTATCAGAATATTCATATCAAGTTCCCAAACTGAGATAATAAAAATAAAAATTTACAGTTGGACTACATGATTGTGTGACTGAATTTTCAGGGGCCAAATATGAATTCAGGTACATCAGCTGTAGGTGCATCCTCACTGCAGAGTGAATGGGTGAGAGAACACAAGAACAGAATGGGATGACAGCCTGCTCTCAGAATTTCAGCTGTGCAGCAAACATAAGTCAAAAGCACCTAACACTTTGAAGAAATGTAACAAAGATGTTATCTGCCAGGTGACATCTCTCAGCTTCTCAAAATGCCAAATAGTGCAAAACTGAAACCAAGAAATAAAGGACTATTTACCACTAAAGAAAGGACCACACTATTCACTTATAACTCTGTGTACTCTAGCAACAGCCTTGGAAACTATCTGTATACAGACTAGCTGCATTCATCGTATTAGATAAACTGGTATAGCTGAAAGATCAGTGCAATCATTTGGCATAGCTGTCACAGT
This sequence comes from Megaceryle torquata, assembly GCA_024611175.1. Taxonomy (NCBI): domain Eukaryota; kingdom Metazoa; phylum Chordata; class Aves; order Coraciiformes; family Cerylidae; genus Megaceryle; species Megaceryle torquata. The sequence continues at coordinate 10,488 of JANIJG010015580.1, read as the reverse complement.
GATCTACACTGGTAAAGATGCATAAGATTTTATCCTTGAGATTTCTGCAAATAAAGGAAAGAAGAACACACATAGCTTGAAGACCTCATCCAGCATCATTTGCTTCCACCTGGTATTGTAACAGCACCCGTACAGATGGGGATTAATTAGAAAAGATATTAAATTCAACAGTAATAAGTGAAAAAATAAGATACACAGAACTGTACTGCACATGTAATGTTGAAGAACTAAAGATGAAAAAGCAATATTGATTTTGTGAATCACTTATAGCAGGAAAAGCATATATACACATATGGAACCTACCATCAGGGCTTCCTTTATAGCCAGTAGACACTTGCAGATGTCCATATAAGGAGGAAGTGTGTGGTCCCTATTCCTTTCTATTGACTGCTAAGGGACTATAGATACCTAATTCAGATGTGCATGCCTATGGATGTTACCATATGGACAAGTGAGTTCCACTTTTGATGTCTGAAAAGTCCTGATCAGTTTTTGGTAATTTATTTCCCTTGCTAGAGAAATTTCCCTTCTCTTGCTAAAGAGGTTATCCTTCCTAGTAAATTTATCTGTGGGAGTTAGTAGTTCTTTGTGCGCTGGCGGTTTGCTTTGTCACATGAATACATCCAACTAAAGAATGTGACACAATTCTCTCTGATAGACTTTCTTACAGAAGCACAGCAATTTTGTACTCCTATGAGAACCATGGAAAGAATGAGAGATGTAATCTACCATCTGACACGTTCATGCTTTTGGTGCATGGTGTTTACTGTAGTTTTATGTGTGACAGAAAAGACAGCTGAGTGCTGTTTTCACTCAGGTCATTTTCCACTTAGTATACATATAAAGGCATTTTCTTCATAAAATGAATGTTCAACATAAAAGAATGTTATATAGAATAAAATATGTGGTAATTGTATTTTTTCCAACAGAAGACTGGTTTCAAACTGACACTAGCTAAAAGTCAATCAAGTTCAGCAGCTACTGGAGCTCAGAGAACACCAATGTGGTAGAAACCTTCTCAATCACCTAATCCAAAACCCACATATTATGTTCAGTTTTAAGAATTGAGAAAATGTTTCTTGCATTTTCTAGGGAGTTTAACTGGTGTAGAATAACTGTGGTTCTCCTATAAGCAGAACTGACATAAATGTTTTGATGTAGATTGTTAGGGTAATTGGGCTACAATATTATTGATACAGTGGATATTATAGTACATATTACAAAAATATAACAGGAGTAGCATGACACTGATTTTCCTGATAATGATGGGTATACCATATGTAATATGAAAAATATTAGTCAGAAATAATAATGTAGTATTGCAAGATTTGCAATAGGATTGCTCTGTTCTGTGTGACACACTTTTCACCTACTACAACTGTAGTATTGCAACGCACTTTGTCCCCGCCTCTTTCCTTCCACTCAGACATGCCCTGCTCAGGCCTGGCATCGGGCTATGAGCATGATCTCTTCTCCTCTCTCTCCTCCAGTAAGTACCAGAGCAGAGCAACCTCGCAACTACTACACCTAACTTCCGACTTTCCTTTGTACTTTAAAGCTTAGAATTCCAAATTTATTAGTAGTCCTGTCTAATGTGACTGTCAAGCACAGAATCACAGAATGTCAGGGGCCAGAAGGGACCTCAAAAGATCATCCATTCCAACTCCTGTGCCAGAGCGGGATCACCTAGACCAGGTCACACAGGAAGGCATCCAGGCAGGTTTTGAATATCTCCAGAGAGGGAGACTCCACAACCCCCCTGGGCAGCCTGTTCCAGTGTCTGTC
>JANIJG010015579.1:0-10778 GCA_024611175.1 Megaceryle torquata | reverse complement strand
TTCTGTCTTATTAAAAAAAAAAAAAAAAAAGGATATTTCTGAAAATAGGCATTTGTTCATTCCCTTCACAATAGAAGTTACCAAAATATTCAGATTTATGCCCCCACTCATTTGTGGAAAAGCAGAGATCTAGAGCCTTTGACAAAAGCTTCTGCTTCTCATTTGAGCAAATTACCATTCAAAACCAAACAATAATTATTTGAAATTATGACTAACAATCTTCTTGACTCAAGTGGATTTCAGTGACCATGTTTCACTGATAATTTCATCATGTTATTTCTTTTGACACCAAGGCTTCCAAAAAAAAAAATCTAACATTAAGCACCATGTATTCTAGATAGTAAAACTTTCAGCTTTTTCAGCCCTTTTGTATACTGGGAAGCAACAAAATATACAACTCAAAATGAATAAATAAAAAAGAAACAAAAAGAGAAAAAGATATTCCTTCTTCCACTGTGGATCATTTTTTAAAGAGAGTATTTTTAAGATCAGTGAATTGTACACAGAGGTTCCCTTATATTCAAAATGGATACAGAGAAACTTTAAAAGAACCACAGAACTCATCAGTGCACCTTTAGTCCTAAAATAATGTTCTAAATAATCTAAAATAATGCTCTGCAATCTCCCTCTCCTTCACTCCCAACAGACAGCTTCAATTATAAAACCTGCTGAGATAAGGTCTCTGCTTGATGAGACTAATGAACATTTGAAATTATGTGCTGAACTAATGGATATTAAACACAGAAGAGCTATTTGGTAGGTGATTTCATCACCTCTTACTCCTTGGAAGTTGTCAACATGCAGTAGTTTGTAATGGAAATATATTTATATGATACAAATATTCATTCTCTAAAATCTACAAGCTAGTTTATAAAAGGTAGCTTTGACCTGAGGTATTCACTTAAATGGGGATTTGTTTACAGGGGTTTAATGAAAAAGGAGTATTTCCATTAACACAATGACATTTGATAAAACCAGGAGTGATTTTTAATTTTTGTGTGGTTTTTTTATGGTTTCTGTTTTGGTTATTTGTTTGTTTGCTTTTTTGATTTGGTTTTGTTGGGTTTTTTTGTTTTGTTTTTTAAAGTAGAATATCAGACCTGCCACTATATTTGCTGATTTGCTGCACTATTTTCATTATGTCGTGGTCATATACTTGTAGCATCTCTGTAATTCAAAATGAAAAACTGAACAGCATTTGAAGATCAATTAGGGATCAATGTGATTCCTAGTCAGCCACTGTTTTCCAAATATATTATCTCAAGAGCAGTATCTACACAATTTTAATATAAACTAAATAAAATAACATTGGCTGGGAAGATAACATTAATCTGGATGCTTCCTTCGTTACCCTCTACAGCACCCAGTGAGATTATGAGAAAATGCACAGAATGAGGAATACACCCGAAAGAGGCCCTAGAAACAGACTTGCTCTGGAGCAAAAGAAGAAATTCCACAAAGAAAATGTTCTTGAATCACTTCCAAACATAACTGAAGGTGATTGGATTTTCCATTAATGTCTCCACTATAAGGAAGGAACTTCCCATGCAGGTAAAACACCCTCATATCGACCCATTTGCACAGCAGATGAGGTGCAGACTGATTGAAATCTGTTTACATGAAACAGTTCAGCAATTGTATCAGTCATTACTTGTATCTAATTCCTTACAGTGTAAGAGGGGATCTCTCATAGGCTTTCTGGCTGCTTGTGCCCTTAAAATACTGTAATGGGGGAAAAATGGAGGCTGACTAAATATCTTGAGCAATGAACTCACTGAAACAAAACTCTTTGCAAGGTATTTGTCATTGTAGTTCTGACAGTCTTGTATGACTAAGAAAGGGATTGCTCACACATGCTCATCAAGCCAATTTATTACTACAGTGAATCTCAAATTGTGTCTGGAAGAGACATATACCGTATCTTTCTAGTATAAGAACATGTTTGTACATAAATTTAATCTGGCAGGACTGCAAAACCTAGAGAAACTTCAATGAATACAGATAATTCCCCAGAACTGCTATGCAATTCTTCATTGATCTTGTAGGGCAGGAAAGAAGATTTATATATCTATATTATGAGTAGGCATATCCCCTAAGCTCTCAGTCAGGGACTTTAAATGCACATTTATTTCAATATTTTCTGAAGTCTCTTTTTAGTAGTTAGGATTTCTCAATTGCTATTCTTCCTAGCTATTTCAAATGTAAGTAAATCTAACAAGCTGAGCAAATATCTGAGCTGCTGACTGCCCTTTCTCTGGAAATAGGATTTTTCATTTTGTATATCATTCATAAATCACTGCAGAGCTAACACAAAGTCAAAACATAGGCTTATTACAGTGAAGGTGAAGCAGATTTGGTTTTGATAAGAAGGTAGAGATAGACACCACCTTCACTGTGCTGGGTTAATAGCAACAAACTCACACATTCAAATTTAGGACATTATTGAGCACCTTCAACTTTTAGTTGGATCCAAAGTAATTTAAAGGTATAAAGCACATTGTTGTATTGGATCACAGAAACAAAAAACCAGCAATGAACTGTATAGTATCAGCAGAAACCCCCTGATTTAACTGATTTAATTTCTGTACAAGATGACACATGCTCAGAAACCTTAATACCTTGGCTGTTAAACACAAGGAGGAAAAAAAAAAGTAAACACTTCAAAGCAGTCACTGCTATTAATGTGTTCAATTACTGTCAGTGGAAGTTTCTTCACTGTGTACACCTGTGTATGAGTAGCCTTGGTTTGGGTCATCATTTCAGGGCCCAGCTTTAGCAGTACATGTTCTCAAAGATTATTATTACAAGAAAAGAGAAAGTAATTTTTAGAAACAGTTTTGTTAAAATTAAAGTGATCTTTCACGATGTTTCAGATGCATCTATAATACTATTCTATATTTTCCAAATATTAGAAATCATTTTCATATTCATGTAAGTTCTAACTTTTTTCCTTTTTTATAACATAGGTATGAATCTATGAATCTAGTTACTCTATTTGTACAACTCAGTGTGATCCCACTGTGAAACAGATTAGAATGACCTGAAATATTTTTCTTAAAAAAAAAAAAAAAAAAAAAAGTCAATTGCAAGACGCCCTAATTTATAAGCTGAAGAAAGCCAGAAGTGGCACAAGATGAAGATATATAAGATTATAGTAAAAAACCCAACAAAACAAACAGCCCGAACAACAGAACAAGGCACCACAATTATTTAGGAAGCATTTCCATTCATTTCCAAAACAACACTTCAGTTCTTCTAGTATATTTAAAAAATAAGTGTTCTGATCTGCTGCAAAAAGCCAGACAACTACGTTCATATGGTATTCCTGAGCTATAGTGATATTAACAGAAGGTTTATCACCGAAATCAGTGTAACAACACAGTCACGAGATATTGACAAAATAAAGGCAAAAGAAATACGAAATAACGGTTGAGAAACTAGATAAACAGAAAAGTCTTCAAATTGTTCTCATCGCAAGTTTACACGGACAGCTATGCAATCACAATAGATAAATGATTTCAGAGAAAGTACACATTGCAGCACTGTATCTTAGTTACACTAGTATGAGAATTTATAAGCAGGCTGTCTTATACACATAAGGAATGTGGTTTTAACTCACCAATAAAGTCAAAATCCATAATTGAACTTCACTGCAGCATCCATCTTCTTAAATGGAGTCTCTAAAACCTGCATTTTTTAAATTGAAAAGATTAAACTCTTGATTATGAAGACACTGTTGTACTTTCACTGTAATAAAGCCATTTTTATTATGAATGTTTTATTCGTAATAAATCATAGTGTTATGACAAGTGGCATTACAAAAAAAACCCAACACAAAACCAAGTGTTTCAATTTGCTTATAATCATACCTTATTATGCAGAAAATCACTGAATTTAGACAGAAGGTGGTTGTATGAAAATATAAACAAGCAAGTTTGCAGCAATTATTGACCTGCAAGAAAAGATTTTCTTAAAACAATTAAATAAAAAATGTAATCACTTTAAATAAACAGCTCAGTAGGGTTGAACCACTAACAAAGTTGTCCTCTTTGCCGAACTCTACATGGATAGCATTCTAAAAAACAAACAAACAAAAAACACCAAACAAAACAAACACAACAACAAAACAAGCAAACAAAAAAAAACCCTCCACAAACAACCCCCCCACTATCCTACAGGAAAGATGGAAATTGAGGACGTTTAATTCATTATGTTCCCAGAAATTTATCTGTATAATCAAGACTACACAATACAAAGATGATTGCAAGAACCACTGTTGCCTTTTTCCAAGCTAATTTACACTCTACACTTAGATCTTTTCCCATTCATCCCTTCTTCTGTCACATTAAACATTTAGGCTGCAATTATGAGAAACTGCTCTATGTGACAGAGATGGTAAGAAATAATATATTGTAGCTTGAAGGGATTGATATAAGTGTGATGATAGTGGGCATTCCCTCACAACTACAGTATAAAATTTTCATAGGAAAGAAGGATATAACAGTACAAATATCTAGATGTAGATAAATATTTAAGAGAATAAATTTCAGTGAACGTGTTTATAGCTATACTGGGGCATTTAAAGACATCACATATATTTAATGGGTAGTGAGCAGGAGTCAGAGTATAGAGTCCTTAAAGGGAGGCAGCTTGACTTGGGTATTAATTTATCACGGGAACTGTGCCATCCTTTGAAACGGTTCAGTGTGCTCTCCCATCTATTTTATGGACAGGTTTAATTCTAGCAGCATAAGAAGGATTAATGTCACCATGACCAGACTTCCCCTCAAATACGCCTGCAAAGGAAAAATTAGTAGATTATAAATATACTGGCCAAAACAATTTTATCTGCATTACTTAGCACCTACTCAAAAGTATTTGGGTTTACAAAAATTTTAATAGATCTATACTAATGCAGAGGTTGTAATTTTTAGTTCTAGAAATGCTGAAAAGAATGTTCAATTTTCATCCAGTCTGATTTAAATACTTTTTTACTCCTTCAAAAAAAAAACCCAAACTCATCTGGATCACATTAAAAATACACAGGGAAAAGTTTAAGTACATCTCATTCTTTGTTATTCTTTTTTCACTACTTACTTCGTTTCACTCTAAATACTTTCATTTGTTCAAGGTCCAGAAAGATTCTTTAAAGGGAGCATTTCAAATTATTTGGCCCTGCTTTCTTACTCTATAGCCACCAAACATGATATATCCTTGAGATTATTCACGCTTTACCATTCATCTTAATTAATTTCCTTTTTCATTTTTCACTCTTATTTTTCAACACCTTCTAAACCAAAGAAAAGCAGGAGTCTAAAAGCAGCAATCTTTCACATTTAATAACTAACATTTCTCAGCCATTAATATTCAAAAAAGTTAAAATGGAAAAGAAACAAAAAGGGAAATTCCCCTAAATACTCCATTTATTGTCTTCCTAATAAAAACAAAGTACAGAAGAAAATAGGAGAAAATTAAAACTGAGTTCCTCTGAAGGATGAAATCAAAACTACTGGTAAATAACACTTCTGGTTTCATTGATCATTCTAATCTAGTATTTATTTCAAAATTGCTTTTTCATTTATGACCTGTCCTATTATCTTTCCTATTGTGATTTTTCCTACTAGAAACAAAAGAAATTATCTAGATTGTGGTAAGGTAATAAACACACAGAGGTACCTGACTTGAAGAGCAGTGATATTTTTGTGGTGGGGAGATCAAGGGCATTCTAGCAGATACAGGTCCCAAGATTGCTGCAATAATTTTGCCACACCCCCTTCTCAGAAAATAGTACATATTTATGGCATGCATAGAAGTGGCTAAGAGACTAATAGGAAGCTGGTTAGATTAGTTCTTTGTGAATAAAGGAATCAATATGCAGAGGACATTGTCAGCAGGACAGATCTGCTTAGGGCCACCAAGAGAGCTCCAAACATATTTACATGATGTCATTGTCTGTCCGTTACATTCACCAGTGCAGAAATTAAGAAGGCTTTCAAAAAACATTTTTATACTTTGTAACATGTTTAAGGCTCTAGTGACATTAGGATCGAGAACTGAAGTCAGGAATCATCAGCACTGTCTAAAAATCTGAGTGAAAACACAAGTTCAGAATGTTAAGAAGCTTAATCATTAATTTCATGAACTACAAATAATATTCATCCCTAAAATTATTCCTTGCAGAGCTCCTATGAGATGAAATTAGAGTAGATTACTTTTTAACAAATAGCTAGTGGAAAATGCCTTTCAAACCATTTATATACATAAGTCTCCTCAAGTGAATAATCAAATTTACAAATATGCAAGCATATCTCCATAAATATGCAAGAACAAGCCCTTGTACAAAATCAAAGTCCTGCTTTGACAGTTATTAAATCATCACCCAAAACCAATGCTAGAAGTACACTAAAGTGGCAAACGTCAATCACATAGAAAGCCTCAGCATAAAACCTGTTTGTGTTTATGTACTGCAATATTGTTATGATCACATTTTCCCACTGAATCACTGGCTAATGGATTGTTCTCATTAAGAAAGAAGCCATTAAGTATTTTCAGGTTTTTTACTACTAAGCAGCTCCATAATCTACTTACTAAACACTATTCAAGCTTCGATGATAAAATTACTCATTTCCTCATGGGATTTTCTAAGATACTTTTAACAAACACTAATGTAGTTTCACAGTTACTAGGAGGTAAGGGCATAGCAAAGCCATTTTAAAAATGGGGAGCTGACACCTGCAGAAGTTATGATCAAAAGTGCCTTTTAATTTGTAGATCCAATTTAAATGCCTCCCATTGGATTTTTCTGAGTAACTCACATTATATAAAACACTATATTGAACGTTCAATGCACAGTTTCCATTGCTTCTGCTACTACTAGGAATGCTTAGCACTGCAAATCAGATCTCTAAACCTCAAAGAATACAATTAGGAAGTTCTAATAACACAAAGTTGTAATTTCTTTGTTAATAACATTTTGTGAGCTATCAAAAATATATTATAGAATGAATTTTCTAATTTTTTTTTTTCCGTTAGCTTAAATTGAAGCTTTGACAAGCATCTACTTCAAGCTAGAAATTATGAAACTCAATGTTCCCAAGTCATCCACCTCAAGTCAGACAGCATCATGGCACCCCTGTGATGTTAAGGCACCCGTAGGAGAATGTGAACAGCAGACATCTCCTCATCGTCAGCTCCTACCATCTGGGACCAAGTGAGGGAAACTCTTGCTCAGGCTCTGTAACCATGGCCTCGAACATGCCCAGTACAGATGAAAATATTTAAGATTCAAGCTGCCGAACTAACACACCTTTACTGCACATGTGCAAACTACAATTTTTTGAAGCCTTATAAGTTGGTTAAATTCGGGTTATTTTCATCAAATGTCACATTCCTGATTCCCTGCCAAATTTCAAAGCCTGCTCCAAATTATGACTGTACCAAATTTCTCAACGACTTGTTACAAATTACATGTTTAAATATCTACAAAAAGTGGTTTTTCCCAGTCTTATTCTCAAAAATATTTGAGTCTTTTTACCCAGAAATGTCTGTTATTCTTAAGAAAACATGTTGGGAAAGGAGAAAAAAAGAAATATCTCCCCAAAAACTTAGTCTGACAAGTCTATGAGCATAATAGTATCCTGACCACAGGCGTCACCCGCAGTTCCATCTATAATATATAAATGAACAATGGGGGGAAAGACTCAAACAGGGTCTTGAACACGCAATCCCAATGAACCAAGACATAGTGCAGTAAGGATTGCAGCATTGCTATTGTAGAGTTACTCTGGGCAGCTCATCTGTTTCCAATTTGTTTTGATGAAGATAATTTTATAGCTTTTTTGGTCCAATTTCCTCTTTTGCAGGTCATCTAATTAAGTACAAAAGAATTCCAGTTTTATGACATGGCTTAAAGTGGTTCATTAGTTTTTATACGTTGATAGTAAATCTGCTAACATGTCACAATTCTAAAGGTGATCAGAAACACTGAGGCTGGCTCTAAATTCACTCCCCTTTACATCAGAAGAAGCTTCAAAGAATCTTACCAATCAAATAAAATTATGCATATGCATTGCAACAAACTATTAGTTGATCTGCAAATATCAACATTAAATACTTTATTATCGAAATTGCAGATGCATGCCATAGTCTAATGGGGTGCAAAGGTACTTAAATTACTCATTATCATTGCTAATTTTGCATTTTAATGGGAACAGTAATAAAAGCTGTCTTAATACAACCACAGCCCAGTGATGCTCAGGTCAGCAGTGCTTACATGGTTTAAGTAAATGAACTCTAGGACACTAATAAATGACCTCAACCTCATTTCTCTCCCGTTACAAAACACACATTTGGAACTGCACATGTAGTGCAGTGCAGGAAGTATTTTTTCTACAGAGAGGTGGTTGATGCCCCATCACTGGAAACATTCCAGGTCAGGTTGGATGGGGCTCTGAGCAACCTGATCCAAGTTGAGGATGTCCCTGCTCACTGCAGAGGTATTGGACTGGATGACCTTTAAAGGTTCCTTCCAACACAAACCATTCAATAATTTAATGTAGAGATTTAAGAAAAATCTATGTTTGTGGGTTTTTTTGGTCCTTTTCCTTAAATTATAAAGATTAGCATGTGAAAAAATAAAGCAAAATCAGTGCTTCTTGAAAACCAAGATGATGTTCAGCTCAGCAATAATAAAGCATATACCATCCTTTTCCCTAAAGGTCCTAATTCAAATTAACTAAGATTAGTACAATGCAAGACAATATGCACACTTTGGTGGTGTATTATGGACTGCACTACACACCCAGCACTTGATACTGTTTGATCAAGATATTACTGTATGCACACCACCCAGACATTGTTTCTATGTAGAATAAAAGCCACAGTTTGTATACACATAGTAATATTGAAGGAAGTACACTAATGGATTTTTATGAGAAACAAATGTCATAAAATGACTGAAACTACAGAGCATATTTTTTCATTAAGAAATACTTTAAAAAAAGGTATTTTGAGTAGTACTGCCTTTCTGCCATACCAGTATACAGCTGCTTTTATAACTGGAGTGGAGAGGGGCTCATGGATTGCCTGAGCAAGGTAAGTAATAAAATTAAGCCAAAGGCAAAGAAATACACTGAAATGTGGTTATAGCATATATAGTACAAGTGTTGCTAAGCATTGCTATAAACAGAAGAAAATTATTATACTGTGATGGCAAAACACACACCTACACATCTGGACAAGGTTGCAAGTGATTTTGAAAAACAAAATGAGAAATTTGTACTTTTCTAGGGAGGTTAACAGAGATACTCCAGTAGGTGAGCCCTAGTAGGCAGAGATGAAAGTTGGGGATCATGCAAACACTTGTGTGCTCAGTCACGTTAGTGTCACACTTAAGCCTCACTGCATGTGTTAGGGGCCCAACAAAATCACCACTTCTTGCAAGTAGTATAATCACAAAGAGGAATACATCTTCTTGAAGCAATTGAGAAGCTGTTCTTTGCTTGCTGATACTGCCAAAATTACACGGTACAAGTAAAAGTGTTCCTGTTCTAAGAAATAGTGTCATGCATAGAACAAGTAAACAATATTCCTGTCTAACCTCAAAACTAATGACAGTACTGTCCTTGAAAGCTTTGTTATCCTAAAAACAGATCTCTCATTGAATTCTTAGTGCTCCTTCTATAAAGCTTTTACTTCAGAACCTATGACTTGTTTGTGCATCAGACAAGGACATTTTTAAAGCATGAAGTTATGACTGGCTCAGACAGAATGAAAGTTTGCTTACCTAGTGTCAGCAGCATTATTGGACTACAGAGTCACCAATGAGACAAAGTTAACAAAGTTCACGTGCTACAATAAAATTCTAGATTGAGGACAGATTCATGCACCTTCATTGAGATCTATTTTAAGAGCAAATCAGACTTATTGTCATAATCTACTTCTCAAACAGCATCAGTGAAGGGAAGGTGTTACTAGAGTTAAAAAAAAGCCAGTGGCATTGTTTAACCCCTACCAGCAACTAAGCAGTCATCTTATCACCCTGTTCACAACATATTTTATTTTAGAAGCAAACAATATGAATGTATTTTTCCATAGATCAAAAAGAGAGTCAATAGGTATTTTTATGTTGAAAATTAAATTAACTAAATAGTTAAATACAGCTCGACAAAACAGTAAAATTACTGGGAAATTCTGAAACAGAATTGTATTTAAAACATAATTTTCTATTTCCTAATTGAGACATCCTTATATAAATTTCTTCCATCTCTTGAAAAATTAGAAACCAGGATTATTTTAGGAATCTCTACAATACATGACTGCTAGGTCTGCTTGCAGCACCAGCACTCCTGTGAATCAATATAAAGAGAGGGCACGGCATCCTACAAAGCAAATAACCCAAAAATCCTATTTTCAGGCACCAAAAATATTAACTTTGAAATTTATCTTCGTTACCCAACAATAACAGGTGTGAATTGGTTTACACTGCTATAAAATAGCACTTTTTGAAGATTTTCATTTCCTCTACATTGCTTCTGATGACTGTAATGTCATTTGCGGATCACCACCTGTCACTGTCGTATGGTGATGTGATGCTAATAATAAACATTATGCCTTCTGTACTGTTTGTTGAACTTTGTTATGTCAGATGACTTCCCATTCTGGAACATTAATTGTAGCATTTTAAAAAAAAAAAGTTCTCAAGGTTCAGATGGAAGATTGCTTTTATTTTAATTGCAATCTGTGTTCCTTCTCGTTGGAGGGGAAGGTTAATTTTCCTT
>JANIJG010015572.1:0-27730 GCA_024611175.1 Megaceryle torquata | reverse complement strand
CAACCCCAACTCTCTCAGCCTGGCCTCCCAGCAGAGGGGTTCCAGCCCTCCCATCATTGCTGTGGCCTCCTCTGGCCCTACTCCAATAAGGCAGCAGGAAAAGCAGGGGCTGGAGGCCCCAGCCTGTGTTGCCATTGGGAACTTAGTCAAGGCAGCATATTGCTCTAGCACCTTCCCCAGCTGATCCATGAAAGGTCGCACAGCCCTGTTACCAAAGGAGCTTGTGCTGGGTAATAACCATGGTGGGGTTGCATGTTTGTCCCCGCAGCCTGGCTCTGGCCGTATGAGGAGACCATCCGTAAGTGCGCTCGGAGCTGGGTCACAGTGGTCCATCTGATGGAGCGCAACCCAGAGCTGACCTTTGCTTGCTCCCAGGTGAGTGATCTCCCTCTGGGGAGCTCTGCTTCTGCTTGGGGCAATTCTCCAGCATGACTCAGGTTGATGCAGGGGGTGACGGGGAGTGTCCTGAGCAGTTGCAGAGAGGAGGGACCTGAGTATGGAGTGATGTGGTGGGAGCTGAGGCTGGTCTCTCTGCTCTGGCAGGCACAGCAATTTGAGTGGGTGCGGAGCTGGTACCCCGGGCTCTATGCACAGATTCAGGACTTCGTGGCAAAGGGACAGTTCATTCCAGTCGGAGGGACCTGGGTGGAAATGGTGAGAAGAATGGTGAGCCTGGCTCACCTCACCCTCCCTGTGCCATCCCTCTGGGACCAGTCCTGACATGGCATGGGGAAAACGGAGCCTTTACTGAGCAGGTCTGCTTGGTGATGGTCTCTGGCCCCAGAAAACAGCAGCTGTCTACAGTGTCTAACCTCAAAAAAACCCACCATCCCGCTCCTAAATTATCTCCTTCCCTGAGAAAGGAGCTTTGCTCTGGCCTGGCTGAGCTCTGTTCCTCTTTCCACCCTCTGCCAAGCTCTGTTCAGATCCTTCCAGATCTGCGATTGGTTGGGTCGGGATGACAATGTATGGGAATGGGGTGCTCCAAGACCTCCCTTTCCCCAGTGCTGGCCTTGCCACAGGGGCTTCCTCTGCCTTACCCCCAGGATGGGAATCTGCCCAGCGGGGAGTCCATGGTGCGGCAGTTCCTCCAGGGACAGCGGTTTTTCCGGGAGCAGTTTGGCCAGATCTGCTTGGAGGTACTCAGCTCTTTTCCAGCACAGCTTCCTGGCACTCCATCTCCTTCTACTCCTTGCTGTGTGTCAGGGTGTCTCTGTGGTGCTTCACCTTGGCCTGCTTTTTTTGTGACTCACATGTGTCTCTCTGCTGCTGTCACCTCTGCTCCCAGTTCTGGCTGCCAGACACGTTTGGATACTCAGCCCAGCTGCCTCAGCTGATGCGTGGCTGTGGGATCAGGCGGTTCCTCACCCAGAAGCTCAGCTGGAACCTGGTGAACACCTTCCCTGTGAGCTGTGCTTCCCTTCTTCCTGGGGGGATGGACTTGCAGTTTCTAGAGCCTGTCTGCAGGGCTGGACCTGTTGGTTCCACAGGTTGAGCCAGTCCTTTGGCTCAGCTGACATCATCTCTTCTTTCAGAATCCACCAGTTTATGGTGGTAGCAATGTCCTGTCAGGCTTTACGAGAGGGAAAGGATGTGGTTAGAGATCCCCACTGGGCCCATGACCTACAGATTCCTTCTGCTTCCAGGCATGAAGCTGTGACTTGCATGCGGGTCTAACAGAACAGACACAGCTTCTCCTCTGCTGTCCCCTGCCCTTGTGGCAATTTCTGTCCTCGTGTAGCTGTCCCCTTGCCCTGATCTCTGCAGGAATCCTGCAGCCCTGGGGAGGGGAAGTGAAGGCCCCATCTGAATCCTCAGGGGTCTCTGAATTGCCTGTCCCTGGTGACAAAGGTTCTGGGCTTTGTTTGACAGGGCTTGTTAGGAAGCTTGGGCTTTTAGTGCATGAGATCTGTGCTGAAGCTGTTGAAGTGTGCCCTCCAAGCACGCATTTGTGTGGGAGATGAGCTTGGGAGCCTTGAAGACCTGAGCTAAGGGTGAATTTATGTCTTCCTGGTACTGGCACAACCAGAGATTTCCTTTTGGGAACTCCTGGGAAAAGTGGGGCTATGCTTTAGCATTTTGGCCCTGTGTCATACAGGGTGTGCTCTACAACACTCCATGCTTTCCTTTGGCTTCTCTCCAGCATCACACCTTTTTCTGGGAAGGCATTGATGGTTCCAGGGTCCTGACCCATTTCCCCCCTGGTGACTCCTATGGGATGCAGGGGCGAGTGGAGGAGGTGAGTGAGGTTGCCAGACCTGCACATGAAGTGCCAGCTCATTGAGGCCAGCTCTGAGGCTGCTAGCAGAGAGCACTGCCTGGGAAGGGAGAGGGATAGCTGGTGGCATTGCTGGACAAAGGCTCTTTGGGTGCCTGACAGTCAATTACCTGCCTCTGAGATGTGTCTATGCCTGATTTTGTCAGTTTGGGCTGGGGAAGAGGGGCAGGACTGGGCTTTACACCCTAAAGGCTAACCTGGCTTTCTTGTGGGGAGCTGGGGCTGAGCGCATGGGGATTGCATCTGTCCAAAAATCCCTCTAGATGCTGAAAACAGTGAAGAACAACAAGGACAAAGGGCGTGTGAACCACAGCGCTTTCCTCTTTGGCTTTGGAGATGGAGGAGGGGGCCCCACACAGCAGATGCTGGACAGGATTAAGAGAATGAATGACACTGATGGGCTGCCAAGGTGAGAGGAGAGCTCCCTTCCTCTGTCCTTGCAGGAGCACTTGCTTTGAGCCGGGCCTCGCCTTCAGCCATGCCAGAAGAAGGGGTGTGTGAAGGAGGGCAGGGAGCAAACAGGGTAGGGAAGGTTTGTCAGGGAGACAGAGTCTCTCCATCATCAAGAGCTGTAAGAACGGTTATTTAAGGCAGTCTTGAACTATTTGCGAGCCCTTGGTAGACCCGTGGGGTGAGTGGCCAGTCCAGCAGTGATGCCTGTCAGTCAGTCCCTATCTAGGCAGTCCAGATCTCCATGGCAGGCAGCATGGAGTGGCAGGGCGCAGTAGGAGGAGGTTGGGGGAAACGCTGTGTGTGGTTGCGTTGGGGTTTCTGAGGCCTTGGTTCCAGGGCTGTCACTTTTCTGGTCAAGATGTCCTGTTCCTGTGTCACAGGCTTATCCCCTGGCTCAGCACTGTTTGTGCATCTCTCCCACAGGGTTCAGGTCTCCACTCCTGACCTCCTCTTTTCTGTCCTGGAGAAGGAGTCGTCGCAGCTGTGCACCTGGGTGGGAGAGCTCTTCCTCGAGCTGCACAATGGCACGTACACCACCCAGGCCCAGGTGACTGTGCCCATGGGATGGGGACAGTGGTCTCTCTGCACCCGGGGCAATGTGGCCCTTCTCACTTCTCTGCTGCCCAGGTGGCTCGAGGGTTCAGACAGGGCCCTGTAGATGTCAACAGTGGGAGCCACCTTGTATCCAAAACTGTCAGACTTTCTTAAGGGGTGAGGAAGAAGCCTGGACACAGCAGCTCCCCCTCAGTCAACAGCTGGCACATCCTTCACTTTAGCAGATAGTTGCAGAGCTTGGGTGAAGAATCAGGAGAAGGGGAGGAAGGTGAGAACAGAGGCGGGGGAAGCTTTGTTCTGGGCTGGCATTTGCAGTTCCATCTGTGGCAAAAAAATAACTCGCTGGTAATGGCAAACTCATGACATCTACAAAGAGCCAACCTTCCTGCACTGGAGCTAGGTTTTTGCTGCTGGTGGGAGAGATCCCCTCCTAGAATACCAATTTCCTAAGTGTCTTACTTCTCTGCTTGCTTTGGCACCAGATAAAAAAGGGGAATCGTGAGTGTGAGCGAATACTCCACGATGTCGAAGTCCTCAGCACCTTGGCCCTGGCGTGGGACAGCACGTTCCAGTATCCTGCCAGCCAGCTGCAGCGCCTCTGGAGGTGAGGCCGTACAGGAGTGCTGGTGGTACCAGGAGATGATGCAGCTGGGGACTTCAGCAGGAGAGCTGGCTGCTCTTGCAGTACCGCTCCCCAGCTCCTAAGCATCTTCCTTGACAGTTTTGCCTTGTCTGAACTTGTGCAACATACCTGGTGGACCTGAGGGATAAAAAATTAGTGCTTGTGGTTTACTCAGATGGCAGTTGACGAGCATCTTCCCATAAAGGGATTTAAAGGATGCTGTGGAAACAATCCTTTTCTCACATGTTGGCCAATGGCAGGGATAAGGAATAGACCATCTTGCAAAGAGGGCTCAGTAAGCCAGAACAAATCCAGTGCTCTCCTCTGCTTCCTCACCTGCTTTCTGTTCTCTGTTTTAGGTTATTGCTGCTCAACCAGTTCCACGATGTGTTGCCAGGCAGCTGTATCCAGCTTGTGGTGGAGGATGCCCTGCAATACTATGCAGGTGAACAGGGAGTCTGACTGGGAGGGAACTTCTCTGTTGGGCTGTGCCTGGTGGGGCTGCAGAGGTCTCCATTCTGGGCTACCAGGTGCTGTGGGACCAACCTGTGCCAGATTGTGTCTGTTACAGGGGCTAACTCAACAGGGAATTGTTAGCCAAGGGATTAAAAAACACCCTGAGTGATTGACTTCCCTGCTTGCTGCTGGCATGCCAGCATAGACCCCAGCAAAGGTTGGCTTCTGTCTGCCCACAGGCACCTGCAGTAGCTTTATTATGGCAGTTTTCCAGTTGAGCTGGCATACCTCATTATAATTGTGTAATAACAAAGTTAAGAATAATTATAAACTTTAATCACTTCCTAATATTATTGATAATTAGTAATTGTTGCTGGAAAGTAGCTAAAGTGAATGTACATTGCATGGGAGTGCCAGAAACTCTCTCAGATGTGAGAAACACTCTGTCTGGGTCCAACTGGGGCCCTTTTGTTGCTTAGAGATCCGCAGTGCTGGTGCTCAGCTACAGGAGGAGGCAGTGAAGTCCTTGTGCAGGGAACTGCTGCAGCCCAAGCCAGGGAGCTCCAGTAGCACCCTTGTGTTGAACACTTTGCCGTGGGAACGGACCGAGGTGATCTCCAGGACTGGACCAGCTGGAACAGAGACTTTAGGTATGTCTGACTTGAGGAGGACTTGCATATCAGAATTTTTACAGTGGCAGAGGCAGCTAACAAAGAAATACTCGGCCTCTCCCTGCCCTGGGAGGGTTTACTGACTTGTCAAATCACTCCTTGGGACTTTATCCCATTTCCAGTTGTTCCTGAACTATGGATGAAGAGGAGGAGGGTATGAGAGGAAATTGGAGGTCTGATGTGAGAGCAGCAGGGCAGCACAGCGTGATCTGGGGTTAGGCCTGGGGCAGGTGTTGGAGCAGAACCTCTTTGCTTTCCAGCTCTGGTGACTGTCCCCAGCATGGGCTATGCTTCAGTGAGGGAGCCATTGCTGCCTCCTCAGCCTGTGGTAGTGAGGAAACAGGTGAGCACAGTGGTGGTGGTTCTCAAATCGGTGTACCCTGCTTCACAGGTTGACTGGGGAGAAATCAAGGGAATCCAGCATGCAGCAACTAGATCTGTGGCTGGGGCACTCAGTTCCTGCAGGTGTGTGCCAGTGCAATCCGTTTCTGTCCTTTTTCCCCCAAGGAGGATGGCTCCATCACCATGGACAATGGGGTGATCACAGTCTGCCTGGATACAATGGGGCGCCTGACCTCACTACAGCTGGTGGATTCCCAGAGGTGTGTCTGTCACCCATTTAGGGGAACTGGGCTCCTCAAACCTCTCTTGGGTCTTCTCACTTCTCTACTGCCAGTTCTTCTTACGCTGCTGTTTCTCTGTTCCCTTTTTTCCAGAGAGTCAGTCCCAGATGGCTGCTATGCCAACCAGTTTGCACTTTTTGATGATGTTCCTC
This sequence comes from Megaceryle torquata, assembly GCA_024611175.1. NCBI lineage: Eukaryota > Metazoa > Chordata > Aves > Coraciiformes > Cerylidae > Megaceryle > Megaceryle torquata. Next base: position 21,920 of record JANIJG010015572.1, on the reverse strand, counting down.
TGTACTGGGATGCCTGGGACGTGATGGATTATCACTTGGAAACCAGGTAGAGGAGCAGCACATGCAGTACTTGGGTTTTGACTTTGCTTTGAGGTTCTTGCCTGCCTGTCAGTTGTAGATGGAACAACTGTGAGAGAGCATTTGCTCTGGAGATGCGAGTGCATGGGAGGCTGGACTGGGATTTGGGAACCTGGATCTAAGACTGGCTCTGCCTTTGTCCTTTTCTCTAGGAAGCCAGTGACAATGCTGCTGAAGCCTCTGGAAGTCACCCTGCCTGGGGGCCTGCGGGGAAGCGCAAGTTTCTCTCTGCAGATTGGGGAAAGCAGCACCTTAACCCAGGAGATCATCCTGGATGCCATGTGCCCGTACCTCCACTTCCTCACCCAGGTTTGTTCAGCAGCTGCTGCACTATACAAACATCTGAGCTGGGCAGGCACGGCCCTGGGGAGCTGAACCTCATGTCCAAGTTACCTTCCTCTTCCTGTTTCCTTCCCTGGACCCCCCAGTGCCTGTCCTCCTCTGCCTTAAGGGAAGGCAGCCCTAAGGTGGATGGAAGAGACCCGCTGGTTTATATGTGTTCAGACTCCAGAGCTGTTTTATTGTGCCTGGTCTGGCTGGGGAATGCTAAATAAGCAGAGCCTCTGCCTGTCAGCCCCCATGGTGATACCCTTTTGCTACTGCATTTAGGTTGAGTGGAAGGAGGCTCACAAGTTCCTGAAGGTGGAGTTCCCTGTGCAGGTCCGGAGCCCAAATGCCACCTATGAGATCCAGTTTGGACACCTGCAACGGCCGACGCACTGGAACACGTCCTGGGACTGGGCTCGATTTGAGGTGAGAGGGGAGGTGGTCTGGGCCTAAGACTGAACTGCTCCTCCCATGCTGGCGCTGCTTTTGCTCCCAGGCAGTAGCTGTAGGTGGTGAATACGTGCCTTGGTGCATCCTGCAGGTGTGGGCTCACAAGTGGATGGATCTCTCCGAGCACGGCTTTGGGGTGGCACTACTGAACGACTGCAAATATGGGGCATCAGCCCATGGGAACGTCCTCAGCCTCTCGCTGTGAGTTGATGTTGGGCTGAGGGTGAAGCTGCAGCAACCTCTCTTGTCTTCTGAGGTGTCTCTTGGAAGTCAATGCAACACTTGGTCCTAAATGATCACACTTAATAAGGAAGTAGTCTGGGATTGGCCTACATGGCTGGCTGTCTCCTGAGAACTTTTGGGTGACTTAACTACAGTTGATGAAGATAATGTAATTCCTTTGAGTTGTGCTCGTAGATAATTCAGGAGAGATCAGATCCACTTTTGCATCAAGTAATTTTTCTGCTTCTAGACAAAACATACTCAAGGAGGGGAGGCTTAAGGAGAGGGAAGGAATGGCAGTGTTAGGGATGTGTACAAAGCTAAGAGAAATTCTACATACTTCAGTTTGACTGCATCAGCCACAAGTTTCCTGGGAAAACATCCTTCAGATTTTCTAGCCTCAGGGTCTGTTTGCTGTTGCCAGAAACCAGCAGCATGTTGGCTTCCACCTCAGGGCCCAGCCTTGAGGTCACAACAGAAGGCAGTCTTGTCCCGGCACTCTGGCACTGCGCTGGGTGACAGAGGGCGCTGCTGAGACACCAGCCTCACCTACCTCTTGTTGCCTCAGGCTGAGGTCACCCAAGTCCCCTGATGCCACGGCTGACATGGCACACCACCAGTTCACCTACGCTGTGATGCCTCACCTGGGTGAGCAATGAGGGGCAGAGCCAGACCTTGTGGTGATGTGCAGGGTGGAGACCCTTAGGGTCAGCATGTCTCTGGCTGTGCATGTGTAGAGGCTCTCTAGAGGTTCTTGTGTTGCAGGGTCCTTCCAGGATGCTGGTGTGATCCAGCATGCCTACAACTTGAATTTCCCCCTCCATGTGGTCCCAGAAAGCTCTCTGCAGTGCCCAGCCTGGAGTGCCTTTTCTGTCAGCACGCCTGCAGTTGTGCTGGAGACTGTCAAGCAGGCAAGTTCCTGGGGCAGATGGGTTGAACTGTGGTTGACAAGCATCACTTGCTCTTTTCCCCATGCTGGGTGATAGGCAGGCTCAGCTGAGAGGAAACAGTGATCCTTCTGGTTTGCATGTCCTGAGAGGTGAGGACAAGAGGTGCTCACACCTGCACCAGTGATGATGGAGAGCAGCTCTGTGAGAAGGACCTGGGACTTCTGGTGGACAACACGTTCACCACAAAACAGTGATGTGCCCTTGTGGCCAAGAAAGCCAGTGGTCTCCTGAGGTGCATTCAGAAGAGTGTGGTCAGCAGGTCTAGGGATGTTCTCCTCCCCCTCTATTCTGCACTAGTGAGACCACAACTGGAGCATTGTGTCAAGTTCTGGGCTTCCCCGTTCAAAAGAGACAAGGAACTACTCAAGACAGTCCAGCAGAGGCTACAGAGATTGAGGGGCCTGGAGCATCTCTGTGCTGAGGAAAGGCTGAGAGACCTGGGGTTGTTCAGCTGGAGGACAACAGCCTGAGAGGGGATCTGATCAATGCTGAGCAAGAGCTAACAGGCCCCTGGAGGGCAAGAGGATGGGGCCAGAGCCTTGGCAGTGGTGCCCAATGACAGGACAAGGGGCAATGGGCACAAACTGGAACCCAGGGGGTTCCATCTGACCAGGAGAAAATCCTTTGCTGGGAGGGTGGCAGAGCCTGGCCCAGGCTGCCCAGAGAGGCTGTGGAGTCTTCTCTGGAGAGATTCCAAACCCGCCTGGACAATGCGATCCTGAGCCCCCTGCTCTGGGTGACCCTGCTGGAGAAGGGGTTGGACCAGATGATCTCCAGAGGCCCTTTCCAACCCCCATCAGTCTGGGATTCTCTAGTATCTGCATCTGTATGTGGGTACTGCAGCCACAGTCATTAGTGCTGCACTGCAACAGGTCAGGAATATGCCTGGGCACAGGCAGAGCCATTTTGCTGCAATTACGGGGGTTGGGCTATATCCTGAGAGGATGCTTTTGTCTGTGTCTTACTTGTCTAAACTCCCCCAAAGGCTGAGGACAGACCTGAAGCTGTGGTGGTTAGGCTGTATGAGGCGCATGGCAGCACCGTTGTTGCCTGGCTCCAGACCTCCCTCCCTGTTAAGGAGGCAATGCTGTAAGTCCGCAGGGGAGGGCTGGGCACCTCTGGGGATGGAGATTGGACACATCAGCCTCACCCAATGCTTTCTTCCCCAGCTGTGACCTCCTGGAGCAGCCGGTGGCCCACGGCCACCTGTTGCTGGAGCAGCAGGGTGTGAGGCTTTCCTTCACACCCTTCCACGTGCTCTCCATCCTCTTCGTCCTGAGGCAGTGACATCGTGCATCTGGACCAACGCAGTGAGCTCAAATTGCAGCCTGAGGCTTCCCTGATCTCAAGAGCGGTGCAAGGAGGCAGCAGTTCCATGGAAGAGCCTCCTACCCAGCCATCCAAGAGCAGCATCGGAGAGAAAAAACACATTCTTTGGGAAAGGAGAACAGTTTGCCCCTGCCTACCTGGGGAAGGAGGGCCCGAGCAAGTTCCCAGCTCACTGAAGCATGGGCAAGGTTGTGAGACAGGCTGGCTGGCCCCACACAGGCTCTGCTCTAACCGCAGGGGGGTTTGGGGAGCAGCATCTTTCCACAGTGCTTCCTGTGTCTCAGTCTTCATTGTGGCTGGACCGGAGCAGTGAATGTCAAGGCCCACTGCAGTCATTCCCCTTTACTTTCTCAGCCTCTTGCACTGCCCTTGCAAAAAGGGAACACGTAAACCAGAGAATTACATGGCAACAAGCTCCAACCTGTTTTCTGAACTTATTTCCAGATAACTGCACTGATCTGCCTCCTCCCAGGGCCTCTGGTGTAGCTGCTGCTCTCATATTATCCTCCTCAGCAGGACTCTGCTCGGGGGAGGCAGAGCTTACCTTTATGTGGGGGGGGTGAGGTCAAGGGGAAGCCTCCTCTAGCCCCTCTCGGGAAGAGGCTTGGCACAGAGGGACTATCCTTAGCACACTGATTTCTACACAAAAATACTTTATTAGTCAGCTAAAAACAGTGATCCAGGCAGCAGCCAGAAAGGGAAGAGGGAAAGGAAGAGGGAATCCACTTTTAGGCAGAGGGAAGGGTCAGAGTCCAGCACAATATGTGGTCCATGATCCTTATCCACCTCAAATGCCTGGGGACAGCAGGAAGATGCTGGATAAATCACCAAGCCCAGCTTCTCCCCACGCTGGCAGGATGCAGCCACAGCAAGCAGGCATGAGCACAGGGACAGAGCAGCCCCCTCTCTCTGAAGCAGTAACCCAGGCTCCCAGCTAGGCCATTCCTGAGCTCCTCCAGTGGATTAAAATGCCAGGTGTGGCCCTCACACAGCAGAAGCTGCACCTGGAAGAGGGAGAGGGAAATGAGAAGTCCGAGGGTGAGAGGGTGCCTGGTTTTGCTCCACAAAGCTCCCCTCTTGCCTTTGGGCATGCCCTCAAGAGGAGGGGGGACTCCCACAGCCCCCACCTGGGGTGTTTGAAAGCCACAGGGACTGCCAGCCTCACCTCTGCCCCTTCGCGCAGATGTCCGGAGGCTTCTTCTGGCTTTGTCCGGCATCTTGGGCTCAGACAAGGCCAAAGCAGCGGTCGCCTTCCTCCTCCTGCAAGCACGTCCCTTCCTCAACTCACCACCCACCTCCTCCTTCTTCTCTTCAGCTGACTTTGGGGGTTTCGCTGCAGCCCTGGGGCGCCGTTTCGAGGGACGTGTGGTGACCTGGGTGGACATTGGAGCTGGAGCTGAGCAGAAGTGTCCTTGGACCACTAGGTCATGAGATACTCCAGGCAGGAGCCCCATCGTGAATTTGGGAGCAGTCTGCTCAAGGCACAGGGAAGACGGCAGCCTCTAGACCTAGCAGGAGCCATGACTACAAAGCTTGTTACCTTGGGGGTTGGAGCCTCAGGATCTGCCTTAAGCTGAGTGCATTTCTTGCGGGGTGCCTGCCCTGTGTGAGGAAATGAGCCCAGTTTAGGTGGGGTGAGATGAGGCAGAGAGAGCCTGCACCCCCCAGGGACAGGCTGCGGCACAGTGTCCTGTCAGGTACACTGTCTAGGGTGATGTGTGAGCTGAATGCTGAGTAACTGGCACAGGTGTAGAGGAATGGCTTGAGGAGGCTTCTCTACTACCCCTCCAGACTCCCTCCCTTGCCAAAATACTGCTGGGTTTAGGCTCACACCCCAGGAAAAGTACACCCTCTGCCTCCCAGCAGCCAGGCAAGGAAGGGGACATAGGTGCTGGCCAGGAAAAGCACCCTGCAAGATGTCCAGGTAGGTGAGTGTGCAGGTAGGAAGTCTTGGGCACAGCAGGCTCCATTCCCCAGTGCCCCAAGCTGTCACTGGCCCCTCAGCACCCCAAGGAGAGGGGGCTTCCTGGGCTCCAGCCCTCCCCGAACAAGAGTGGGTCGCACAGGGAGGAGAGCGAACACTCACCTTTGGGAGCCATGGGGCCAGGCTCTCCCTGCAAAGAAGGCGACAGAGCGTTGGCAGGGGCTCGGTCACCCTGCAGGTAGTGGTAGCAGACTCCGTGCCCTTTCTCCTCTCCACAGCCAAGACAGTGGTAGGGAAATGGCCATGTTTCCCTGGAAAGCCTGGGGAGTTGAGCTGAGCTTGCTCTGCTCACCCTGTGCCTGGGGGACTCTCCTGTCAGCCCCTCCTCCTTCTACAAGGCTCCACCACAGCACCTCACCCAGACACAGGGAACAGGGCGGGGAAGAAAAGGGCTGTCAGACCACCTGAGCTCCCTGTCCCTGACCTCAGCCCCTCTCCTCGAGACTGCCTACCATCCTTCGGATGGCTGGGGGGTCCTTGTCACCTCCACCTCCAGAGGTCACATTGGTCTGGTAGAGAGGGAGACCCCCCAGCAACACAGCATAATGCTGGGGGGTGGGTCTCAGGAAGCAGAAAATGAGCTGATGTCACCTTGGAGGAGTGGGGGGGTGGCCACCCAGGCCCAGTGACCCCAGGCTCCTACCTGGAACCACATGGTCCTGCCGTTGCGGTCACGCAGGGAGCTCATGCCAGGCACCAAGTAACACTGCAGCCAGTTCTTGAACGCAGCGTAGTTATCTGAGTGATCTGGATCCAAGAGGTTTTTCTCTGGGAAGGGAGAGAGGGAAAGGACAGAAGTATAGAGGAAGCAGTGACTGGGGTGCCCTCCCAAGTGTCAAGGTGCCCTCCCAGGAAGGCTGGGAATGCAAAGCCCAGGCCTCCCTGCCATCCCCTGTTGTCCCTGTCCTGTCGCCTCACCTGTTGCAATGACCTCCATGGGCACAGTGTGGCACAGCTTCAGGAGATCTGGGTTCTCCTGCATCAGCTTCAGCTTCTTGCTCAGAGTTAACGAAGGATCCTGCAGGGGTGGAGAAGGGGAGGGAATTCACCTGTCAGCCACCCTAGCCTCCTCAGGCTCTCTTCTTCCCAACAACAGCCAAATGCTACTGTGCCAGCCATGAGCTCACCCAGCTGTAAGCTTTGAACTGTGCATTAGTACATTCCTCACAGCTACACAGGCATGAAACAGAACACCAGCAGTTTGTAATAAGTCCTCAAGCTGTATATTTTTGTTTTCAGCCTCCTTTATAATAGCCACCTCCTCTCCCCTGAGGCCATGATACCGTCCCTACAGACATGTCTGCAGCCTTCCCCAGAGATTTTCAGCTTGCAAGTTGTTAGTTTCCTTCACCCCTTCCTCTTCACCCACCCCAAATACACCCGGAGACTTCTGATGGCAGAAGCCGGGCACAGGCAAGCACCAGCACAGCACCCAGGCACGTGCCTGGGGAGCTGTCACAGCCACTCATCCTTGCCACATGCAAACAAGCGCCACACGCATGAGGTGCCAGAACTGCTACGCCCTGTTTGCTGCTCCACTGGAGGGGCAGATGTGCTCAGATGTGGCCGTTCATGGCAAAGGACAGAAAAATGCTTGAGGAGAAGTATCCCATGCAACAAGTGTTACAGTTGTGAAGGGAATCTGCCTGCTGTTGGGTTGGCAAAGACTTGGAGCAGCGAATCTCGCCTGACAGTGGTGCAGGCAGAGGCTGTGGGAGCTCTGCAAGGGGCTTTGTGAGGGTGTTCTGCCCCACCCCTACGAGGAACCAAACACGAACTGAAACTGGCCCCAAACCCTGGGCTGGAACAAGCCTGAAACAGCAGATCTGGACCAGAGCTTTGCACCCAGCAAAGCCCCAAAGTGGAGCCAGTGCTGGGCATTCGGCTGAGCCCAGACTCTGGGCTGGAAGCAAACTGAACCACCACCACTTCTGCTGCACCCAAACCCAAATCATGAAAGTTTCTCAGCCCGGTCTGGCTCTCTGCATGCAAGAGCCTACTGAGACCCAAGGGAGCTGCTGAGATTTCCCAGTCAAACAAATCCCTGGTATGGCATCTGTCTGGAGGCATGCCCCTTTCTGAGCCTGTGAAAGCAGCAGCAGTTCCCCACCTTCTTCCTCCTTGCCTGCTCCTGATCCTTGAGGGCCTCCAGCACAGTCCGAGCCTTTTCAAATGGAGGAATCTTCAACCTGAGAGAGTCCATCTGTTACACACAAGCCTGAACTCTCAGTCCTGGCACTTGCCCATATCCTCCAGGCAGAGGACACCCAGCTGGCTTAGCCAAGGAGATGTCAAGATCTGGGGATCAAACCTCCACATCAAGTAAGCAGATACTCAGCCCACCTTACCTGTACAGGATCTCAGCACGGAGGTAATTCCCAATTCCATTGAAAAACTTCTGGTTTAAGAGGGCCTCACAGATAGGCTTGTCAAAAGCCTTGTCATCTATGTTCTTCAGCACGTTCTCCCTGCACAGGGAATCAGGGATGTAAAAATAAAACAAAACTAAACAAAACAAAAAATGTAGCTGAAACAAAGCTGGGGGGGGGGTCCTTCCCTCGGTCCGGGCCGTGGGTGCTGGACGCTGACCTGAAAGCCTGGTACTCGGTGAGGACGCAGGGCCCGCGGTCCGGCTGCCAGGCATCGCCCAACCGCCACGATCCGAAGCGCCGGGCGTCGATGAAGCAGAGGGCTCGCGGGGGGGTCTCCCCCGTGAGGAAGCGGAGGTGGGCATGGCGGGGCAGCTGGGCGGCGAGACACAGCCGGAACGAGCCCGACATGCCGAAGCGAAAGACAAGGTGCTGGGGCTCGCCGGGGCCCAGCGGGGCCAGCGTCAGCCGCAGCTCCTTGCCGCGGGAAGTGGCCGTGATACCGTAGGCCGCGCTGGAGAAGGGCACCTCCGGGCCCCTGCCCACCGCCGAGCGCTCCACGCCGCCCGAGAACACCACCCCGCCGCATGCCTCGTTGATGTATCGCCCGGCCAGGTGCAGCTCCGGGCACTCGGGCATCTCTCCGACCACACCGGGACCGGCTCCGGCAGCGACGGCGCACAGCCCGCCCCGCTGCCCCGGGACACGCCCCGGCCCCTCCCACTGGCTGCGCAGCCCGCGCGGTGCGCGCCGGGAGCTGTAGGCCCCACGCGTTTCCATGACGACGGCACCACCGTGGCTTGCAAAACCCCGCTGTTGGGAGAAGAAACAGGCGGGACGCAGCTCGGCTCGGCCATCGCCACCTTTATTAGAGCTTCCTCCTCCGGACAGCTTCACCGCGGGCAGGAGGTCAGGGAGAGCAGCCCTCAGCTTCCCCCCTACCCACCCAGGCCTACAATCCAGCACCAGTGTCCCCTGCCATCCTCCCGGCTCCTCACAGAAGGGTGTTCATCAGGGCTTGGGCCTGCTTCAGCTCTGAGGAGAGAGGGAGGAGTTGGGGAGGGAGCCATCACAGCATCACCCCGGAGCCAGGGATCCTTCCTCTGGTCTCACCTGCCAGCAGCACCCGGAACTTGTCAGCTGAAAGGGCCATGGGGACGGCTTCCATCTGCCCGCGCTCCCCATCCCGCACATTGAAGGTCAGGTGCACGAGGGGCTCGTTGACCTCCCGCAGTTCGCTGGAGCTGAGGGTGTAATCCACCCGCCAGGACACCGAGCCCAGACGGCTCACTAGGATGGATGGGTGGGCAGTGTCAGCTGGCACACTCGGGCACACTGAAAGACCCTGACCCCAAACCTCCCCAGGCCGCTGCACTCACATCTCAGGCTGCAGGCCCGGAGCCTGTCCTGGAGGGAGCTCTGCTTCTCCTCATATGACCGGCACAAACTGCTGGCATGCTCTGCCCAGGAAGAGAGATGAGAAACCCACCCGCTCACACCAGCCCCCTGCAGCCAAATGCCGGTAAAGCCCCAGGAGAGGGACAGCACGGAGAGGAGGTGATGGGGGACAGCATGGCTGCCATCTCACAATGGATCTGGGTGTGAAGGTGGCGATGCTGGGAGCTGCCAGCTCAACCCTGACACATCCCACCAGGTCCAGCCCACGGTGTCACCCCAAGGGTCCCCCCCCACCTTTGGGCAGCCCCAGCTGCTGCAGCTCGCTTGACAGGGACTCGCTGTCCACATTGTGCTTGGCGGCACTGGAAAGGATGAAGCTGAGGACAGCAATGGTCGCCTTCACATCCCCTGACTCTGCGGGCAGGAGAGAGTATCAGATCTGCCACATCCCCTGCCCATCCCCGGAAGGCAGCTCCCCGGGGGAATCCTGCCTGGGTCTGGGGCAGCAGCACTCACCTAGCTTGGCATCAGAGGTCAGCTTCAAGATCTTCTCATACTGGGGGAGAGCAGAGCGTGGGGCTGTCAGGGTGAACATCAGATACCCAACAGCCATGTGAAGCATTCACTAGCAGCAGTAAGGCTCATAAGCCTTACCTGGGTATTAATACTAATAATGCTTAATATCCTAGTTAAGTAATAAGTGTTATAATGGTTGTCCCCATGGCGGTGACCCCTCGGAACATCCCACTCACCTCGATGGCCTCTCCCAGGAGGTCCCTCAGCACCTGGGCACAGATCAGTTTCAGCTTCACCGAGGACTGCGGGGGGAGAGGGAAGGTGAGCACCGTGCCTGGGGCGGGCGAGCGGGAACGGGAGCGAGGGGGCGCAGGCACTTAACGATTTTGGCCAGGGTGCTGATCTCGGCCAGGACCCAGTCGGGGCAGTCCAGGTCCCCGCAGAAGCGGAACCGCTGCGGGGGGAAGGCACGGTCAGAGCCCGCCGCGCACCCGCCGCGCCCCTCCCTCCCGCCGCCGCACCGCGCCCCACCATGTTGCCGCCGCTTCCCGGTCCCCGGAGCTGCCGCAGGCCCGCCTCAAATTCCCTGGGCGAGCGGAAGGCGCCGAGGCCGAGCGGAAGGAAGGAAGTGGGCCGGGAGCGGGAAGGGGCCGGGCTAGAGCCGGGAGTGGGAAGGGCTGGGGTAAGCAGCGGGGCTGGAGGAGATCGGCGGTGGCGGGCACGGAGCTGGAGCCCAGTGGGGCGGTGACGAGCAGGGAGCGGCCGCCCCGAGGCCTGGTGTCAGAACTGGAAGCCGCGGAAGCAGCTGAGAGGGGCGGGGTCTCTGCGGCCCAGACCCACGGGGAGTTGCGCTCCAGGCCCAGGCCGGGTCCCGCTTCCGGGGCGCGGGCTGCGGCCGGTCGGGGAGCCCCGGCGCTGAGCAGCTCTCTGGGGCCTGGCCTCTGCCCGGCGGGACGGACCCTGCAGGGCACGGACAGCACCGGCATCCCCGCCCCGGCACAGAGCCCGCCCGGGCCCAGTTTCCCCGAACCGCCGCCTGCTCGGGGCTCCCGGCCCCGTCGCTCCAGACCCTGGCCCCGGAGCGGAGCTCGGGCCTCTCCGCGCCAACAGCAGCTCCGACCTGCGCTCCCCGGTCAGGCAGCGGCGGCCGCGGAGGTTTGTACGGTGCCGAGCGGGAGCCGGGACCAGTCACCGGCCGCTCCCTGCAGTTGGGGCAGCCCCTGGGCTCCGGGGCTGCGGTGCCAGGGGTCCGGCCCTGGCTCAGGCTGCCCGCGGGGCTGTGGCAGGACAGGGGCTGGTGTTGAAGTAACGGTAACACCATGAAAGGTAGAAATGAAACCTTAGTGTTTCCTTTTATTGTACTGCTCTATATGCCATGTTTGGACACCGTCATAACCTGGATGTAATAAAGTGCAATAAATCTTTCCCTCTGTAGGTTGGTGCTGCCCCTCCCCAGTTCCAAGCACTCCCTGCCTGGGGCCCTGGGTGGTTTTGCTGCCCCTTCCCCCTCACACTGGGTCTACTGGCTGCTCTGGGGGGTTCCCAGCCCCCAGCTGGGGACTAAATGCTGTGTTTCTCAGCCCGAGAACGAGTCTGGCTCAGCGCTGGGGATCAGCAGCTCCAGAGCAGACTCAGTGCTGTGTTTTTAGTGCTGGGACGGGAGCCAGGGCTGTGCTTCTGCGCCCAAGAACAAGCTGGGGGGGAGGGACGGGACACAACAGCTCAGCCCCCAGCCCTTGTGCTGCCTTTTGGGGTGGGGAACCAGAGGCCAAGAGGCTGTTCCCAGTCCCCAAATGCCATTTGAGGGGTTGGTAGGTGGGTAGGGGGTGAGAGCTGAAGGATTGTAGGGCTGGGAGAGGTGAGGGTCCAGTCACGTTTGCCCCCAAACCTTGGGATGCCGTCTGCAGCGGGCTGAACTCAAGATGGTCTCTGGGTGAACAGGGGCTGCAGGGACCCAGCCTTTAGTCAGAGTTCACACACTAACTGAGAGGGTATGGGGCAGTTAGGACAGGTCCTGTTGATACTGGAGGGAGGACAGGGAGTGATTTATGACTTCATCATCATCATCAACACTGAGAACAAGCAGCAGCAGCTGAGAGTCAGAGCTTAATGCACATGAGAGCCCTTGAGAGGGATCCAGACCAGCATCTTGAGCTGGACAAAGCAGGAGTTCGACAAAGGAGCGTCCCAGTTGGTGCAGGGCTGGAGAATCCATCAGCAAGAGAGGAAACAAGATGAGCATCTTCAGTTGAACTGAAATAAATAGGAGCATCCTGTGTCTCAGCTGTCCCCAAAATGACACAGGACTGGAATGTCCATCAGCCAGAACTAGACACAAGCCCCTGGAGCTGGAAGAAGCTGGAATAAAGTGGGATAGCCATAGGCTGGAGCAGGAACATGAAGGAGCGTGAGCCACAGCAAGGCAGAGGTCCGTCAGCACATGCCAAAGGCCAGGAACCTGCCACCCAATGCCCTCAGAGCCAGCGCTGCCTGGGGCTTGGGGTGATGTGACCCCAGACCTGACCTAAGGCAGCTCTGCCCAGCCGGGAACACCCCACACCGAGCACACTGGTGACCCTTCCATGACACCAGGCACAGCTCCACGGCCAGAACCCAGCACAAGCCTCCACCTACCCAGGACAGGCCTGTACCAATGCCACAAGCAATAGTGGCCGACGAACCCAGATCTTCTCAGGGGGAGGTTGGATGGCTCTGCACAACTGGATCTCACCCCAGTAAAGCTGCTCTCCTCAAGATCAGAGTCCCCCAGCATCAGGCTGGGGCACTGCTACAATTTTATTTAGAATAAATCTCGGTGGTAATTTCCTGCTGAGTGGCCTCAGCTCCTGCTCCAACCGATGAGAACTGACCGTGACGTCAGCAAGAGAAGGGGGGAGCGAGTGGGTCCATCGGCAGGAGTGTCTCCGAACAGGAACAGCTAGCATTGGGAGCCAAGATAGAGACCTGGGACTGCCGTCGGGTCGGGGTCTCTTTCAGTCCCATCTGAACGAGCTGGAGCTGCCCCAGCGCAAAGGTTCTGTTAGCACCATGGGAGAGGACCCCAGAGGATGGGGAGCATCCACGAGGATCTATCAGCTGGAACAGCTCTTACCTCCAGTGGGCAGCATCTGGGGCTGATCGGCCGCAGGGCTGGAGTCGGAGCTGAACCACCGACCGCGGGGCTGGGGCTGAGCTGGTTCCCGGCCGGGGCGACCCTCAGCGGGCCGGGCCAGCCGGAGCTGCAGGAACGGGTGTGTGAGCTGGGGCTGACCGAGCGGCCTGTGCCCAGGCTGAGGGGTCGGTCAGCCCCGCCGGGCAGGGCGCAGCCCCAGCGAGAGGCGGAATCCCCGGCCCCTCCTATTCCGAATTTCTTCCTCCGTTCCTTCCGTCCGCACCGCAACTCCCCGGAACCCCCTCCCCAGGGCCCGGCCCTCTAGCCAGACGGTGAACGGGACCGGGAGCAGCGGTACGATGAGCGGAGCGACCTCAGGAAGGGCGAGGGGCTTGTGCCCGCACGGTGCGGAGGGGGAATGGGCAACCAGCAGCACAGAACCGGCCACGGCCAGAACCGGACGTGAGGCTGACACCAGAGCGCGGCGGGCGGGACTCCACCCACTGCTCCTGGGAGGGGCCGAGAAGGGAGCGAGGGCTCCGGCTCAGCCAATGAGAGACGCTGATTCCTGTGGGCAGGGCCGCGCGCCCTGCCCCGCCCCTCTCCTCCCCCGGCCATTGTAGGGCGCGCAGCGTCCTCCGCCGTCCCTGGTGGTGGGGTGCGGGTGTCGCTGGTCCTGGTGAATTCCCGCGCCCTGGGGAAGAGGAAGCAGCTTTTAAATCAAAATAAGCCTGGAGTTTTCTAGCTCGCTGTTGTCTGCTGCCGGCGGCCTTCCAGTAGCGCTGGGCTGCGAGGTCCGGAAAAGGGAGCTACTCCGGAGGTTGGTGGGGCTCTCCTGTGTCCCACCCTAGCTGTGTAGCGGTGGGGATGGCGGGCTGGGGGTGCAATCCTGGCCGGGGCAGGGGGCCCAGGGTGGCTTTCTGGGGGGGGACTTAAAGCCGAGGATGCTCTAGTTGTAGGGACCGGAAAGGTTTTCTCACTAGGAGGCAGTAGAGACTGCAGGATGGGACACAAGCTGGTGGCAGGGCCATCCTGGGGAGGGTGCTGAACTGCAGCACTGTCCTGCTGGCCTGGACAGTGAGTCTGTCTCCTTTTCCATGCCGCAAAATGTATGAAAAAATGAGTGAAATGCAAGAAAATGGCTCAACTTGAAAGCCATAGTGGAGGTGGTGTCAACCCATTTTTTTCTTTTTAAATTTAGCACCTTGGGGTACTCCAGGGTGGTCTGTGGCTCAGCCACGTCTCCGATCAAGCAATTGTAGCGGGTTCTTCGAAGCCCTGGTGCCACAGGAGCCTGTGATTTTGTAGGTGACCCAGCAGCTGAAAGGTGCAGTCCCCCCTGGGGACTCACCTGGCTCATTTTGCCAGTGCAGTTGCTGAAATAGGTTTGGGATTGTGTTAGTTTTTTTTTTTTTTCTTCAAGTTGGTTCTCAGTGGGTTCAACCTCCAAGTGGGGATTATGGCTCTAAAAATGAGGTTTAGGGTTGTTTTTTGTGGTGTGCCCCAGCTTGATGGTCCGTGGGGCATCTTGTCCCCTTCCTGAGCCTGGGCCAGGTGTGTGACAATGGTGACAGGTTACCTTGGGGCTCTGTGGTTAAAACCAGCAGTGGGACAACCTGTGGATGTAGTTGGCTGGTGTGGAGGATGTTTGGAGGAGCTATGAGGCGAGTTCCTTGTGTTTGGGGGATGCCTGCTGCCAGGAGCCAGTTGCAAGGCTCAGGTTGTGTTTTTCTGCCCGGGTGGTGTGTGTTTGCTCTCCTGGCTACACCCTGCTTGATCTTATTTGCTTTTCTTTGTGTAAAGAAATGCCACGTAAAAGCCTTGGGTGCAGGAAACATCCCTGGGTGGTCACCTTGCTGGCTCTGCGTCCTTTGGGGATGAGAAGCATGAGGTGCCCACCAGGTGAGCACAGTCCCTGCCCTTGAGAGTCCCATCCCCCCCCCAGCAGCACCCACCATCCCGCCTTCCTACCTCACTTCTGCTTGCACTCTTCCCTAGCCCTACTCACAGACAGTTTCTGCTTGGATTCACCTGACCAGAGGCTCTGCTCACAAGTCATGACCACCGTGGCCATGATACTGCCACACAAGAAACAGCAGAGCTGGGGGGGAGCAGGTCAGTGGGTACCTACACAAAAGATGGGATGATGTCGACAAGTGCAGGGTTTGGTTTCAGTTTTATTCTGGACATGGGAGTGGCAGTGACTTTGCTCCGGCAAAGCCCAGCAGAGTCCAGAGTGAATTGATCCCCTTTTGTGAGCAGCTCCATCACCTTTCAACCATCTCTTGGATTTTTTGGCTCTGTCTGAGCAGTGAAAGGGGTTTTCCAGGGAGGGCTGGTGCTGAAAGGATGGCCTGGCCTGCTGGCTGCTCTCCCATTTGGGCAGCCTAGGAAGGAAGGGAACAACCCCAACCCTTGTTTTGCCCCAAAATGTTTTCATTTGGGTGTTTTGGAAGAGCTTGGGCTGTGGTTACTCACCTTTCTCTCAGCAACAAGGGAAGTTGAAGATCCTCCTACAGTTAATCACCTGGGTGCTGTGCTGGTACACTGGTGGGCTGGGCTGTGCTGGGCAAAGTGCTCCTGGTTAAAAATAATCCTTCTCCCTTTTCTTTTCCAAGGGTTATATTTCACCTGGATTTCCCTGATCCAGTTTTTGCACTGGGGGGGTGTCTTGCTCTGCTAGATACCACCTGAGCAACCTGCTGTTTGCCTCACATGAGGTTAGGGATTGTTCCTTACCCTGCACTGACACCTCATCTTAATTTTTGTCCTCTCCCCCCCCTCCCTGGCTAAGCCTGTCTTTTATGAGATGACCCACTCTGAGAGCCCAGATACCATTGAGCACAGGGGGGAAAAGCGTTTTCATGAAGGACTTTTTGGGTTTCAAGACCACAGTTATCTTTGGCTTTTCTACCTCAAACTCTGTCCTTTGATTCTCCTTGGCGTGGAGTTCGTTGTGGTATTTTTTTTTATCTGGAGTAACAGAACTGGTTTTGTACTAGAGGAAGCAGCAACTGTCTCGTATGCCCAGGGTGCGGTGAACACTCGCGAGTGTTGGGGAGCACTGACAAACCCTCCCCAAATGAAGACAATCTGAAATCATCATGAAAAAGAAAAACTTCAAAGAGTGAGTGTTGCTTTTCATCTCAAGTAAGTTTCTTTTCTTAGAATTGAGTTTCTTGGCTTCCTATTCATCTTCCAGCAATTCAGAGATGGGTTTTCATCTGTGACAAGAGGAAGCAGGGGTGGGGGATAAAAAAAAAGCTATCACTGTACAGCCTTGGAGCACCTAGCTGAACAAAAATGATTTTTTTTGACCCGTTCTTTAATGAATTAAGCATTTCCTTTGGAGTCTCATCTTTTAACATCGATGTCTTGGCATCAGGTTTACAGGGGTAAAAAAAAAATTAATAAAACCCCTTGCTGCTAAATTCTAGATCGCTCCAAAACCACGAGCGGGAGGCACAAATTCAAAGTAGCCACGGTAAAGCATTTTGGGGTTTGCTTTTCAAGGGCATTTGCTAAACCTGGCTTGGGAATAGCAATGACTGTAGCCAATTAAAGCCACCTTATGAGGGCAAGTTGCCTGCTGGGCAAAGGTGAAGGAGTCTCTTTAGCCACGCCCTTTTGCCACAGCGATTAATGTACAAAAAATCACCATTAAGAAGATTTCTTTGAAAGCCAAGTGACTTTTCTGGTGAGAAGTTCAAAGGCCAGTGATTTCCAGAAGGGACTAAGGCTTTTCCAGGAGGGAACGGGGTGTCTGGGGGGAAGAAGGGGGTAGCCATGCTGTAGGGGTTACATTCTTCTTCTTTGGGATGATCCTGCACATGAGCGTCTCCCTCAGGCACTGAGGGTGCTGCCTCATGACTGGCAAAGGCAGTTGTTGGTTTTTGGTTTTTGGGGGGTGGGGGATGCAGGTCAGAGCTGCACCTTGTTCACTTCTGTGCCAGTTTTGTGATGAGAGCTTTCCACTCCGATCTCTTCTTTGTGATGTAGGAAGGGGTGAGGAGCTGCAGCAAGGGCTCTGGCTGGCCCCTGAGGTACCCCTGACACAGAACCTCCGTGTTGCAGATCACGTACATCCCGCAGTCGTAGCTGTTCTGCTGGGAGGGTGCCTTCTCCTCCACAAAGGTTGCTTTGCCCCCTCTTTTGCCCAAGAAGCCTTCCAGCTTCTCTGCCACTTGCTTGGCATGGATGGAGTTGCATTTGCTGTGAGAATCGTAATGGGCAAAGCACTTTTTGTCCCTGAAGTAAACCAGTAAGCTCCAGTGGGTGCCCCCAGCAACCTGGTTGGAGTTATCATTGATAGGCAAGAACACCAGCTTCTTGTGGAGAAGGTCTAGTGGTTGAAGGAATATGGCTATTTCTTCCTGGCTAAGGGCACATTTAATGAACTGAGTCACCTCAGGGCTGATAAAACAAACCTGGTCGCTAAATTCTTGGAACTGGTGGTTGGCGAAATACTCGAAGGCAAAGCCAATGATGTGATCATTAAGCCAGTTTGGGGGTTCCAGCAAAGCAACGTCCGACTGCCTCAGCAAGCTGTCCATGTAACTGAGAACCACAGGGTCCATCCTGTGCAGGCTGGGGCCACAACACTCCAGGAAACTTCAAAAGCTGAAACACAGAAAGGGAAGAATTAAGGAATTAGATGTGGGACAAGATGTATCTTGCAACAAACGTGAGTTCCTTCTTGGGAAGCAGGGAGCAAAAGGCCAAGTTTCCCAGATGGGTATTTGAAGGACCAGAGGAGCAGGAGGACATACAGCTCCTCATATGCAGCATGTGATGGGTGGAGCCAGGGTTTTCTGCTGCTCTAGGAGCAATGCCTAGCTCTGGTTAAATAATCTGTCCTCCTTATGATCTTAACCTTAAACTGAAGTGATTTCAAAGCAGTTCCTGCTTGGGAACTGCAGTCTGTGTTTCTCCTTCAGTCCTGTGATCTAGGAGGAGTTGTCTGGTGTTTTGGTGTATCACTGTTTCACCTGCACAGTGACAATCACAGTTTTCCTGAAGTGTTTTTGGGGCTGTCTGACAGCCAGACAGTGCCACAGCTTGCTGCCAGCCGCACGACCTGTTCCAGGAAAACCTGCTGGCCCGCCAGCACGGGAGGCAAGGCGACGATGAGTAAGGAGCAGAAAAGCAAACCAAGATCACAAACAAACCTGTTCCCTGCCGTGGGAATCATCAGGACAACTCTCTATACCCAACCAGTAGAGATTTCAATAACTTGGGTACTATTGAAGCAGGATGGTCTATGAACTACTGATTTATTTTTTTTTTCTTCCCCTCACAAAAGAGAAAGCACTCATGGGTATGCTGAGGGGTGAAGATCCCTGCAGGCTTCCACTGGTGATGTTCACCCCTGAACACAAGTGACTGGTCATTCCACCCTCTCTTTCCAACCTTTTACTGTTATTTGTTCTTCCTTCTTAACTGGCACATGTTTTCTACAAATAGAGCACGCTTAGCCTTAAAAAAAGTGCCTGGAAATTCAGGTAGCATGTTGTTCTCCCCACCCATGTGTCTGAGGACATTACTGAAGGGACTTCAACAGGTCTTCCAGGGAAGACTCTTCCTGACTCCTTTCTGTTTATCAGGTATCCACTAATTCTGGCCTTCTTACCAGTTTCAGAAGCTGTTGCATTTCCTGCCTTTGCATCCCAGAGGGATTAAATAATGTTTTAAGAAAGAGGTTGCACAGAGGTGCTACTGAATAAACAACACAAAAACTTTGATGTGACCAGACTAGGATTTAGAAGATCTTCCCCAGAAAGAAAGTTGATTTAAACACTCCTATATTCACCCCTCTTTTTCTTTTGCTCTTGCATCCTCCAGCCCAGGCTCCTTGTCTGCTGCGATGCACCATCAGCCCCCTGCTGATGCTTCTCTCCCTGCTGGGACAGAGCTGGAAATACTGCAACTGGGGACAGTGGTGAGGTGGAGCTGGTTTGGCTTTGCTCTTTCCTCATCTGTGCCAAAACACAGCATGAAAACATCTCAGGATTTCTTAAAGCATTGCATGAAAATGAGTAACGATAAGATCATTTTAATATGATTTGCTATAAGACAATTATCCATTATTGTAGAAAGGTTGACATTATGATGGGGGAAATGAGAGAAAAAAGAAAAAAAAAAAAGGTTGTATGTTGAGTACTTTACACTTAGTAAGAAGTAGATTTGCGCTTTTTAGCATTATATGAATCATGAAAAAGCCCTTCGTAGCCAGGTATGCATAAATTAAGGGAGATTTATCTTGAAAAAATCTTGGCATGGTCCCATTGCCTGTGACTGGTAAAGAACAGAATGGGTGAAGCACCCTGCGTGTGTCATACATCGGAAGGAAGGGCCGAGGGAGTGTATCTGGGGCTTGAAGAAGCTAATAGCTATTTGTGCGTCGCTGGCAGAGCTGAGAGATGCCAAGCAGCGAGAGTCACTGCAAAGGAAGGGGAGCAGTCATTGTTATTTACACTGAGCCAAACTCAATGGTATTTGGACGTGCTTCCTATGTTAACGAGCGCAGGCTATGTCCAAGTTTGTGGAGCAAATCCTTTGCAACAGCCTGCAGGACCAAAACAGAAGCCAAATGAAGTCCCAGCAGCTCTTGAATAAAGTCTTGGTGAAAAAGCTTCACATCCTGCAAGCCTAGAAACTACCAGTTTAACAGGCTCACTGCTGAAATGCTTTCTGTGCCCATAAAATGCCCCAAATTTTCCTTTCCTGCTTTATTTTTTCTGCTTCATCTTCTAGGGGTGCACAAAACACAGCAAAGACCTTCCCACTTTCAAGTTGAAGTGGGATTACGGACTAGGGAAGGAAACGTGCATCCTGTGTTCTGTTGATTTTCCTCTCTGCAGAACATCTTTTTTTTTGCTGCTGTGTGCAGCTCAAAGGAAAACCCTTTGTAGGCTCGGGTGCCTTTCAAAGGCACTTCAGGTAAGCAGCAAGGCCCGAAAAAGCCTAACGGAGCTGTGAAAACCCATCAGAGAGGTGGTTTTGTTTGGGAGAACCTCCCTGTTAGAGCTAAAGGTAAATTAATAGAGAAGGCAGGATGGGGATCAGCTTCTTGTAAGACAAGTTTGATCTGTAAACTGACGAGACCCTGTGTCCAGGATGCAAGGCAAAGCCTGCATTTCATAATACTCGACCAAAAAAACCCAAATCCCAAACATATTATTTTCACAACTACCTCCCAAGTGGAATTGTCACCTCTGCAGTACTTGGGAGCTAGGGAATGAAACTCTCCAGTAATTGAGCATAAGTAGGCAGCAATGGAACAATGAGAGCCTAAATTTAAGATGAATCAGATTTCTAAAGTTTAATAAACTCAAGGTGCTAAGAGCATCTTGAGTGAATATTTTAAGGTGCCACGTCACTAAGCTCTATACCAAATATGGAGGTAAATACAAAAAGCCACCCGAAAAACAAATTATTCAGACCAAGAGTAGGAAGGATGGAGAAGTTTTTGGCAGCTTGGCTGAAGTCTCTGGAACAATCAAGAGTAAAAGGCCCCATGATTTAACCACCTTTTCCTGGAAATACAGTTTTCAGACACTAGGTTGGTGCTCTTAATAGTGGTTCTTGATAATGGTGAC
Source organism: Megaceryle torquata (assembly GCA_024611175.1). Classification (NCBI taxonomy): domain Eukaryota; kingdom Metazoa; phylum Chordata; class Aves; order Coraciiformes; family Cerylidae; genus Megaceryle; species Megaceryle torquata. The sequence goes on along the minus strand of JANIJG010015572.1, from coordinate 1,587 downwards.
AAGAACAGGCAAGGAATAGCAAGTTCTATTTATTGGTGTGAGCTGGGCTGGGCTACTGGCACCTGAGCCTCTGTGCTTATCTGTCTCCTAACAGAGCCCAAGAAGAAACTCAAGCAAAGTTAAACAAATAAGCCAGAAAAAAATCATATTCGTCTACTCTTCCATTAAATATAAGCAACCTCTTTGTAGCCTGTAGATTACAATTCCAGGGCAACACAAGAACTAAGCCTTTGTGGGTTCAAGAGACCCTGAATGCTGGATGCAGAAGGAAATATTCATCCTTTCTGTAGGTGCATACAATGCTCAAACTTTTCCATTCCTGTCAAATTCCCCAAACCAGGCTTGTGCGGCTGCTCTACCCAACACCAGAACCCTCCTTTGGTTCATAACATCTCACGGGGCAGCAGCACACAAAAAGCCAGAGGAATGACACCAGATGCTACTAAATCAAAGGTACTTTGCTCCCCAGGATGGTCTTGGCCAAAATGTAGAGTTCTAAGAGGAATAAAACAAACTAACTAATGCCTGAAGATGAGAGATGGTTCTGAGCTCTCCCAAAAGCAACAATAGGAGCTCAGTCCATTGAAACTGTGCTAAATCGGACATCGATGGCTCACGTTCACCTGCTTTGAGGGGGGATTAATTTGAGAGTAGTGGGAAGGGCTGGGAAGGAATGTAATTTGCTGAAAAGACCTAAGGGCTGCAGTAATTCGGTCACAAGAAGGAATCCGGCCAGAGGAAGGGATTTGGGCTGCCATCGCCCTGTGGAGCTGTGACCTGCGGTGCAAAGCGCTTGACCCCGAGCTTCTCCTGGTGGTTGGTGCCGGTTAGGATCAGAGGACGGGAGCGGCCCCCGGAAAGGGCTCGCTCGTCCCCCTGCCACGGAAATAAAGGAGAACTAAAGGGAGAGGGATCCCCCAGGCGACCCGGACCGGGATTAGGGTCAAGGCTAGAGTGGGGAGCAGGGCCTGGCCCGGGATGAGCCAGTAGCACCGCTCCCTACGAGCCCAGCCAGGCCAAGCGCTGCCTGGGCAGCCCCGGCTCGACACCCGCTGCCGGTAACGCGACTCCGCATTTAACGATTCGAACCATTTATCCCCTCAAAACGCGCGTTGAACCCTCCCGGCCCGCTGGAGGCCGGCACAGACCCGCCAACGGCTGCGGCATGCGCGCCTACTGGGGCGCGACAAACCACCGCCGGGGCCTTACCGACCCCACCGTCGCCTTACCGACCCCGACCCCGCCGTCGCCATGGCAACGCCGGCCGCACCGTGCCGTGGGCCCTCACCTGCCGCCTCATACCCTCTTCGCCCTCCGTGGCGCCGGCACCGGCCGGTTGCTGAGCGCTGCCGTAAAGCAGGTGGCCTCAGAGTGCGCGCAGACGCGTGAAGGAGAAGGGCGTGGCCCGATGGGCGGGGCGAGAGGAGAGCGGGCGGGTGCGCGCCCGCGCGCGCGCCTGTTCGCCTACCCCTCCCGGCGGCGCGCGGGAGGGAGGCGCGCGCGGGTAGTCGGGCAGCGCCCGGGCGGCGGGAGCGTAGAGCGGCGCGAGCGGCCGTTCCACCCCCCCCGCCCCCCCCGCCCCCCCCC
>JANIJG010015571.1:0-24397 GCA_024611175.1 Megaceryle torquata | reverse complement strand
TAGTTGAGGATGTCCCTGCTCTCAGCAGGGGTGTTGAACTGGATGACCTCTAGAGGTAACTTCCAACCCAGACATTTCTATGTTTCAACAATCTCACAGAGCTGAATCAAGGCAGCCAAAGAAGGATGGGTGGAATTGCTGGTTCATTTTTTGTTGTTGTTTTTTGGTTTTTTTAAACACACATTGAGACTTCTGCCCAGTTCAGAAGCTAATTTGGAAACATGGCTGCTTGGTTCATTTTTGTACTACATAATTAGCAGTTTGGCTGTTTAGATGTTAGGATGGGTTATTACAATAATTCATAAATTTAAATGTTGTAGTAAGTATAATGGCACTGAAGCAAATTAAACTGGTTAATTATTTCAGACTATCACAAATAATCAGATTACAGGAAATTGCCAATGAAAATCTACTCTCTGAAACATTTCTCCGTATCTGTATTTTTGTAGATGTGAGTTGCTATGTAGTGTAATTACAGCTACACTGAAGATTACTGCACAATCATATTTCAGCACTGAAGTGAGTAATTTTGGGGTTAATTTTCACTTGAGTTTTATGGAACAGTCTTTCATATGTCTCTGCAGCAATATGTTTGTAATTGCCATCTGTTACTCAAGAGTAGTTTTACAGAAAAATAATGCAAATTACTTCCCTCTTTAATTACACTGGTGCTTTGCAATATTGCATTCTGTTCTGATTTGGAAAAGTGCCAGTTTGCCAGATTCAAGGGGCAGCTGCTTACTTAACCATGAACTTTACAAGATATGAAAATGAAGAGTTACATTTTTTTAAATTTTCTAGAATATAGAAAGACTATAATTGTACAACTGTATGCCTTATAATATGTTAGTGAAACTTTGAGGAGTACTGTCAAAGCTGTTTAGGCTCAATAACCAAGCCACTACAATACCCGTTCAATGAAAATACTTTGAAGACCAGTCTTTGTTATTGCACAAAATGGGAAAAGGCAACATTTCAAATTCATTACAGTCAAATAGATCCACTACAATGAACCTTTCCCCACCCCCACCCCCCCGCATGAGAGAACCACTAAGAGGACCACTGACCATGTGGAAAATAGAAAATATTTGACACTTTGCTTTTTCTCACTATGCAAAAGCAGAGAGTACTGTAACAGTGTGATACTGATCTGTACATTTCAAAAAAAGCCAAATTCTAAAACCATTTACAACCTCTAAATGACGGCCTTAACAGTTTTGCCTGAATATCATCATATAAATAGATGGTGAGCACCAACCAAGATATAGGAGAATTGCGTTAGTCATTGAGGTGTATGTAAAGTGCATCTGATAAAGTACTCAGTTTAAGAAAGGCACTAATACCAATAACAAAATGTACTTTCTCTATACATACACAATAAATTCAACAGTCTTTATATATTAAAAAACCCCCAGAAAATAATTGCAACTAGTTTAGGTAGTAGGTGTTGTTAAACACGTACATTTTAAAAGAAAAAGAAAAATTACATTACTTCTTCATTCTCACTCTTGCTTTTACTTTCTCAAATGACAGACGTCATGATTTCTAGCTTTCAAAAATCTTTTTTTCCCTTTAGTTCAAAGGTGGAACTCACTAAGTAAAAAGAGGACTGTGTGAAAATCTGCCTTTAATCAAGCTTTTCTATTCAATGCATACAAAATTGTAGGAAATTCTACATCTTAATTACTTAAGTGCAAGGTTTAAGAAAACAATACAGTTTAACACATGTTGGTAGAACCAGGATCCTGTTAGTTTTGGCACTAATTAGAATCCACAGGTCCAAAACCTACAAAAGATTGTCCTATGAGGCAGTCTTGCCCTGAATGCCACCTAACTGCAAATCATTAACATGAGCTTTGCTCCTTAGCTTTTGGACTCATAGCTAATATAATTATAGTTTTGATGCATACCTTTAACAGCTATGGTTTTGTCCTGCCTCTGCAATTTATTGCTGCTCAATGACCATCATGTGACACCCCTTTAGTTAAAAAAAAAAAAAAGTCACTTATTCTCCAGTTCCAGTAAGTATGTCATTTATTGCAGGCAGATACTTCTATGCTCATTCTCCACTTACCGCATTTGATATGTCCTCCTTTTCAGTGTTCAGATCAATGCATAGGTTTTATTTTTTCTGATCTTTACAAAGAACAGCACTCTCCTTTACTCTAGTGATCTAAATGAATGAATTTTCCATACGTATATGCTGCAGAGCTGTATATAGAAGAGATTAAATCAAGTCATTACTGGAAAAAAGAAACAAAAACAAAAACAAAACCTGCTTAAAGTATGATTCCAGAAAGGAAAAGCACTATAAAACTCTAATCTCTGAGTTCCACTAATTTCAAGGTTTGCTCTTACAGTAGTGCTAAAAGAGTACCTTCTTCCAGTTACAGTGCTAATCTAAATTATCTCAGCATAAGCATATTTAAATCAAATGACTACATGACATTGTCTTACACCATTACTTTATAATCAGTTAAAGTGATAATACTTAATTCTGCAGTACAGCTAAAACCACAGGCAGAACACATTCCAGGTCAAACATACCACTTGAACTTACTTATTTTGAGTGTAGTTTAGAGCCGGGTAGTGTATGGAAATCTGTAAATGGTCTTGATGATTGTACCACAGAGACACTCATCCACAATTTTAATATTCTAGACAAACCATTACAAGCATTATTAGGATTAAATTATCTTTTTAAAGTCAGACAATACTCACTTCCTCAGTGATGACAGTCAATTTAAATGAGGTTTTGTAGTAAACACCCCCCCGCCAAAGCCTATATTCTTGCAACATCAGATAGCAGCTCTTAAGGATCCACCCAAACTTAGCTGAGAAGACCACAAATGGAGCAGAACAGAACACCGCTGGGTGTCAACAGGCACTCTGCTGCTGCCTCACTGGTGCTACCAGCCCAGTAGGAGACCATCACAATGCAGGTCATCAAAGACACAGAATCAGCTTTTAAACAGCAATAGACCACCACTCCCAATGCAGAAAAAACAAAACAAACCAAACTAAAAAACAACCAACCGAACTAACCAACCAAACCCAAACCCAAACAAACAAAAACACCAAACCCCCCCAACCAACCAACCAAAACAAACAAATATAAACAAAAACCAACCAAACAAACAAAACCAAAACACCCCAAAACCACACACACAAAAAAAAGAAAACAAAACAAATGAAAACCAACCAACCAACCAAAACCCCACCACTGTCATTGTTTTTAAACATCTTCAATCAGCTTTTGGAAATGCTCTGTTGTCATTCTAGCAGACTGATAATGTTTCCTGTTCTTTTCTCTACAATGAGATCAAAGTTGTCTGCTGGGAGGAGCCTGGAAAGGGTTAAATCATTCTCTTAGACCTGAATCTAGCTCTGTCTCTATCGGCCTACACCGTGGTACAGACTGCATTAATCTCCTCATTAACTTGCAATTTAAACTCAGTGGTCAAAAAAAAAAAAAAAGAGCTTTAATCGTAAGATTGGAGGTAATGCATTAGAATCGACTCATTCAGCAGGTCACTAAACTACAAGCAGTTAGGAAAAGGAAATGAATCTCCAAGTAAAACCAAAATAGAGAACCAAACAGAGGAACATGTTCAAAACACATCCTGTTTTCAGATCATCCTGTGTGCCCCTTCTTCCACAGAAGCCAATTTTTAACGTGAACCATGACTCCAAAGTCTTCCTCAAGCACCAGAGGCTCCTTGCAGGAAAGACATTTGAGAAGGGATGGCTAGGACGTAGAGGTGAAGGAGGGTGGCACTTCACAAGTTCTGGTTTTCCATTGATGGTGCTTTATATATTGTGATGGTATTATCTTAAAGAATACCATAATACTCCTTCAGATTCTAAAACAACAGGCTTCACAGATCCTCCCCTTTCCCTTCTACCTTAAGATAAATAACATACATTTGAAAAAGAGTGAAAGGGTAGTAGGAACAGCTAAGACTCAAGAATTGACTCTGCACTGATAACTGGTTTATGTTCCTAGCTTCACAGGACAGCATGCAGAGGAAAGTATGAGTCAGAGGCTTTCAGATTAAATTTCCCATGATATAACAAGAAAAAGTTAAAAAATACCTCTGTCTGTGTGTCATCACCACTCCAGCACATAAGGAAAAAAAAACTAACAGAACATTACAATGTTACAAGGCAATGGTTTTGATGGTGAAAAGACAAAATGCAATATAATGGCTTGGGTTTGTAGCACTACAACACACAAGTCTGTTGTTGCAGAATAACGTAGGGATTTGGGTTGGAAAGGAAGTATTTTGAAAGTTGTGTAGAGTGTCAGCATTGGAGAGGCCATCCCAGCTTTGAGAATACTATTATCAGAAAGATATGCCTCTATAAAACTTGCATCTTTACTTGTGCTCATGGCAAAATTTTAAAATTTTTTGCTAAATGCATCAGTTCTCTCTTCAAAAAGGATGTGGCTCAACAGGCTGACCACTAGAAGTTTTGGAAGATTTTTCATACTAACCAATTTTTGTAAGGTCTTTTGTTGCCACTTCCTGGACTTCTAGTGAATTACACTTGTAAACGTTATGGGCTTGGTTAAATCCGAGAGTCTTCACAGATTGTATTTGTGATTATATGTATTGACTTATAAAAAAAAAAAAAAAACCCCAACATTCAACCTCTTAGTAAATTAATTATAATTTTTTTTTTATTCCCACTATATGCAGTATTTTTATTTTTCATAGGTTCTTTAGATCGGTTTAAACACATAATCCATAACTAACAGGAATAATTCTGTATTTTTATTTTTGGCTGGGATGGGAAACTGCAAAAGAAGAGGCACATAGGTACAACTTCACACAATGTGTCATTTAGTATGAAATAAAATATAAGTAGGCAGCATTTAATATAAAAGCAGTAGATGGGACTTCTAGATTCCATTTATTATCTGAAAATACCTGCGCCATGTCTTAATCTGTTAAGAGAGAAAAATGAGCAAATTTTTTGAAAAGAGAACTGCAGTCATATTCAGACTCTGTTTTCTTTCTGTGCTTAATCAGTCTTTGAAGGCCAATGAGAGCGCATTGTGGTACTACCCTACCATAAACATTTGCAATGACCATTATAAAAGGTCTCCGCTGCTTTATCCTTAGTGCCATTTTGTCGATGAGAAAGCATCAGGCTTATTACTGTGAACTCACACAAAAATCCTCTACAGAAGTTAGTTGAACGTGCACATACTCTCCCTACTAATTTCCTAATCAATTAAAGGTAACCAAACCAAGTTACTTGCAGGAAATGCCATTTTTGCACATACGTCCCTGTGCGGATGACACTCCTGCTCTATGCTTGCACCGCACGCCCGCCGCCGCCGCCGCGGCAACCTCCGTCCCGGTGCCCCTACCCGCGGCGTGGCAGCCCCGCCCGCAACCCCGCCCCAGGTCTAGCGAACCCCGCTCGGCTGCCACACACTACTAACCCCCAAGCCTCTGGGCTCCCGGAGCGGTTGTGGCTCTGAGCCCGCCGGAAGCGCGCGGGGAAGGGGCGGGACGGCTTCACGGCAGACATGCCTGTGAGTAGTTACCGGCGGCCGCTGGGCTTTGCCGCGGGAAAGACACCGGGCAAGGAGTCTGCTCCCGTCTGGCACCTGCCCTTGGGCCTCTCGGGACGGGGTACGCGCGCGTGTACCACAGCTATGCGGGGGCAGAGCGTGACAAAAGCCTCCCCGCTATCGCGCTCCGCGGCCTTCGGACCGGGTGCGTTGAGGGGGGGCGGAGCGGAGCGGGCGGGCGAGCGAGCTGCGGCCTCACTGGCAAACGGCGGTACCTGGCCGGCGACAGCGAAGGCCCGAGGGGACTCTCGCTATCCTGTCACCCTCGTGGCTCTAGCGCCGCCGCCGAGCTTGGAAACAGATCGAAGGCGGCTTCGCGACAGCCAGTTTGCCCCAGCAGCCTGAGCGCCGTGGAACATACGGTGCCTTTTCCTCTCGTCCTCCCCAGCTGGCTAAGGATCTCGTGCATCCCTCCTTAGAGGATGAGAGAAGAAAGCACAAAAAGAAACGTCTTGTGCAGAGCCCAAACTCCTACTTTATGGATGTAAAATGCCCAGGTAAATATTTTTTATGTCCATTATCTTACAGAGTGAACGAAACTGATTTGTATGCAGTTCATCTTCTTAAAAGGTTTGTTTTTTAATTTTAATCCGAATGGGGTTTATCTCTTCTGTAGAGGAAAAAAAAGTCTGCATGCTGCTTTGGGTTTTTTTAACAAGTGTTTTCAAGCTTTTTCAAAAGTTAATTTAAACAATTAGCTTTTATTTTATTTTCTGGAAATCTGTCATAACATTTTTTTTTCCCTCCCTTTCTTGCTGTATTCAGGTTTTCTTATTAACTTTCTCTTAGTAGCTTAGACTTCTAAGAAGCTCTGAGAAATTGTTTTCCATCTAGAAGTGAAGTAAATTCATTAAAATGTTTTGAAAGTAAAGTATGGTTACTTTAAAAAACTCCATGGTTGAAGGCTAAACCACGGACTGTTTTCTTTAAAAACTTTCTTCAAATCAGTGTAAATGCACTTACTGTATCTAAATACTAACGTACAGTTAATGTCAAGATGGGCCTGTAGGTCATTGGTTATCTTCATTATTGTTGGATTAATTGGTTATTGAGTTTGAGGAATCTATAGAACAAAGCAAGAGAGCTTCAGTAATGACAGTCCTAGGTCAAGGCACTGAAAATACCAGACTGAGTATCATTCAGTGTTGATGGAAGTTGCTAGCTAGTTACTGAAATGGATTGAGCTTGTTTACTTTGCAAAATACAGTTAAAAACTCATCAATGTGGAAATTCACATTCATAGGGAGAAAATCATCAGCTGCGGTTAAATTTTAGTTGTTAGGAGTTTTTAGCAAACAAAGATCAGTGTAGTTATGATTTGTGATTTAAACAAAGCAGAAACTTGTATTCTAATAGTAGTTCTCTACAGAGGTTTCTGAGGACGTTCCTCACAACATATATTCTATCTGTGCCTCTGATCCACAAGTGCTGAAAATGGAATCTGTGCTCACCTTTATCTATTTTTCTATCTTCTATATCCACATCTAGATTAAATCCTTTACAAGTATTCTCTCTCAAAAAAATCCTCTTGGGTAATTAAAAATACTTTTCAGTGAAAAGAATCAAAGTAGTGAGAATCTGTTTGTCTAAGCCATGTATGAGAGTGATTTCTTTCTTTTATAAGTCATAGAATTTAGAATTTGTAGGCAAAGTGTCTTGTATGTGAAATTAGTGAAGTTATTCTGTGCGAGTCATCTTGTTTAAATACGATGCTACCTTTCTAGAATACACCCAAGCACATGGCTTACGTGTACCAAAAATTATTAAACAAAAAGCAAACACAGTCAGACTTGTCAACAGCAATGTTCTACTGTTACAGGTTAAATATTTCTCTAGCTAGATGTGGTGTTCTGTTCAGCAGGGAAGGCTAATCTACAACTCCTTGACTTTTCTGCAGGAGACAATACAGGCAAATTAGGGCTTGTCAGCCTTCAGGCTGTGTTGACTTTTCATATGGGGAGTCACAACAGTTCCTTAACTAACCTGCTTTCATATGCATGTTTGTAAAAAAAAAAAAACAAAACAAAAAACAAACCCACTTCAGACCACAATAACAATGTTGTATTCAGACTGGAACGCGTTGATCCGTTGTTGTGGCTCTCCAGCACACCACTCTCTGTTGCACTGCACTGGAGCACAGGGGAGTCAGGAAGCCAGCCAGTCTTAGCAAGTTCTTTGTAGTCTGGCAAGCAGTATCAGGAACGAAGCAATGCAAAGTCACCTCAAGGATGAGACAAAGAAGTTGAAGATTGATGAAGTAATGACCACCAGAGGTGCCCCAAGACCCCCACGCATGCGCAACAGGGGAATGGCCGCTGTTAGCCACTATAGGTGGAGTAATACTGTTCAGCCTCTGTGTACATGCTGGTCACGCATGCACTGATGCTGGACCAGTTTCCACACCCCTGCCAGGAGGGCTGTAAGTAGCCCGCTGCAGTGGGGAGAGGGCTCTGGAAGGTCGACATGATGCACATCTTGATCCAGGGGACACCCTGTGGAAGGCCTTATGACCTACTGACTCCTCTCCCCGGGCACCATGCTACATGCCCTCCTCCTGCTCAGTGGTTTGTCCATCACCTTGAGGTCGGTATGTATGTGGGGATGTTAGGTACTAGTTTGGTTTGCTTGAATAAAATTGGTTTTGCTTATTCACTGTGTGAGTGCTGTTCTTTGTGAAACAGGAATTCTTCATGAACCTGAGACAACTGTTTTGCTTTGTTTTCCTTGGTATGCTGTGTAGTGAAATACAGATCCATCATTGTATTTAGAGTATCCAATTCAATTACACATACAATAAAAGAACCATGCTAGAAATACTCCATGGGAAGTTTAATAATGCTGTTTTCCAGGATGCTACAAGATCACCACTGTGTTCAGCCATGCTCAGACAGTAGTTCTGTGTGTAGGGTGCTCAACTGTCCTGTGTCAGCCTACTGGGGGGAAAGCCAGGCTCACAGAAGGTAAGGGGCAATGTTTAGCAACCGGCATATTCCACTTACATAAATGCATTTATGCCATTACAGCCTGAAAATATTTTAGCTTCGATTCTGAATGATATTGGAATGCTTATTTTTTCAAATTGTTTAATTTGGCTAGCAAAAATACTGTTAATGGGCTCTGAATTCCCATCTTTTTCTTCAGATTGTTTTTAAATGACCATACAGATACACCAAGCAGCTGAGCAGCTATACTGTGATCAAACACACTTGATTTTAGATGCTTTGACTTTAGCCTATCTGTAATAAATACTACCTACTAATTCCGAAGTTAGTTTAGAGCATTAAACAGCATCATTAAAGGAGCAGTGTACTTCTGCCATGCTAAAGCAATTCTGTGCTACTGCTGGTCAGTGGTGGCTTGTCTGTTTTTAAACAGTAGCACTGTTAGGCAGTCCCCTGAGTCATGTTGCTTAATCAAAAATTGTTTTGTATAAATTATAAGGGAACAAATAACCACCAGTAATTATATACAGATAACTGGTATAGTACCAGTATTTTGAAATGTAACCCAATGTCTGGGATATATGGAAAAAACACTGGAAACACCTGAGCATTTAAAAACATTGAAAGAACAAATCCAGATTTTATTCATGTTTCATTTAAAGGACAAAAGGTAAGCATGTTAGTGCTTATACTGTGTGCTACTACACAAATGTAGTTTATATGAGGACAGAAAAGACTCAAAGTGCTAATCCTTCACCTCTTGTTGGTACCTGAAATTGAAACTTCTTGCATGAGTTTAGGTGGGGTGGGCAATTTTCCAACGCAGTCTAACAGTTTAAGGACTATTCATATCTATACTTGTGTGATTTTCTTTACAGGCTGTTCATTTAGAAGAAAGCAGCACTGAACACTTCATCATGTGGTTCTGGATCTGTTTTCCTGAAAGCCTAACCAGTTTAAAAATGCCAGTGTAATTAAAATTGATTTTGTAAAAATTATATGCTACTGGTGACTAATGAACTGAAATCTTTTTCAATAAATGGTTTGAAGTGCAAGCTTTTATTCTGCAAGTTTGCAGACAACTGAGTTCTATTTTCATAATTTTACTTTTAAACAGTGTATCTGTTAATTGATATAATTTAACATAAAACCCTTGAATTTGCTGCATCCTTCCCCTCATTAATCAGCAACTACCTTAGTTTAATGCATATGGTGACAGAAACTGCAGTAAGAATGCATTTTGTATACTTCACTGCAGCTATCCTAACAGCAAGAGTTGCAAAGGCTAGATGGATTTAAAATGGCTTATTTTGAACATTGTTTTAGTCCCTTTACCATTTTGAGTAACGTCATGATAAATAAAAATACAAATTTACTCACTTAAGTTGTTTTTCTGGAGTTGATGGGTTTTCCCCTCCCTCTCTAATCTGGTCTTGAAACTGCATTTGGTATTCTATATTGAGATTTCTATACAAGACAAAAAAAAAAATAGTCTTTTTCAAAACACTGAAAGTATTCACTATAGAGAAGGCATATGGTATATAAGCAACAGTAAGTCAAACTAACACTTGTGAATGGCATCCAGTTATTAACTAGTACAGCAAACCCATTTCAGTGCTAAATACTGACATTAAATAATTATGTTTTTGCAATAAGGAAGCAGGATTTTAGTTTTAAAAAACTAATTCCTTTCTAAACGACTGTTAAAAAGTAAATATTTGTTTGAATGTTTTTTCATTGTTTAAAAGTCTTAAATGTATCTTATTTTACTGAACAAGTTATCTATTTCTTTCCAAGTACCACTTGTCTTAGTGAGCTTATTATTGTTGGGGATTTCTATTTAATCTATTCTTTTTATGACTTTTAAAAACTTGTGTTTCTAGTCAATAATAAAACCCCTAAACTTGATATTGTAAGTCATCAAGCTACATTTTATTTTGAACACTTAGAGTTATCAGATCCAAAAAGTGTTTGATACAGAAATAGATGCATCAATTTAGTATACATGTTTTTTAAGAAAAGTACAATTTTATATCAGTGCCCTACTGTGTTTTCACAATAAGGGTTAATTTAAGAGCAAGTTTATCACGAAAGCTGCTCTTAATTGACCAGTTACTTTCCCACACTTAATGCTAGTCCATCAAAAAACTGATTTCAGAACAAAGATTAGAGTAGCAGTATTAATTACTTGTGACCTGAAAACATATGCTAAAGCCAGATTAATTCCCAGTCTCCAGTCTAAAAGACAAGCACACGAGTAAATACCAAATCAGAGAAAGTAATTGACCCATTTTGTTCCAGGTTCTGGAAGATGAAATTTAGACATCATAGCATCTACAACGCTGTACATGTGACAATAGTTTTTTTTAAAAGCCCAAAGTTACTGGAGATCCATGAGAAAGAACATGGTACACATATAAAAAGTTGGTGGCTAAACATATTCCGTCATTAATATCTTGGTGTTAGAAATGCCTTTGACACTTTTTGCCATTATTCACTTTCATCCATACTTCAAATATTTACATTTATTGGTGTTTGATCACAGCCAGACAAGCATACTGGTAAACTTACCCTTCTTTATTCTGAATCTTTGTCAAAACCCAAACACCACGGTCCGTGAGTGAAATGTTTTTTTGTCTCAAGTATGCAAAATGGTTTTCAGGAACAATTTAATTTGCAAAACAGATCCATCACACAAGAAAAGTTATGTTACAAATCCTAAAATAATGGTGCTACTTTTCAAATTTTCTGTATTTAAAACATGCTGTTTGGTCTGTTTCTATTCATGTATTCATCAACACGAAAACTCCTCAGCTACTTTTATTCCCAGTGTAAAATGGGATATGACTTCTGATGCATGTTTACTGAGCTAGTAGGTGCTTAAGACTGGAAAAAAAGTGTTGCTATTGTGGAAGGAGCTCACTTCCAGTACTTCTGTATTGGAATTGTCAAACACTATCATAGACTTTAGTGGAAGAGTAGGTAATTTATTGCTTGGCCAAATGAAAATTTGTTCTCTCTGTTGTCTCTGCTGCTTAGGTATTCTTGAAAACCCATCATTAATGAATAAAAAAACCAAAGCTTTGGTGAGTGGGCCATAAAACCCAAGCACATAGCTTAGGTGTAAGCTTTCACTGTTTTAAGGCACAAGAATTATAATTACGAAAGGTACTAAATTAGTCCTACTAGCTTCAAACAAAAACGTAGGTAAAACACTCAAAATAGTATACTTCCACTGTTAGGTAATAAATATTATCAAAGGCATATTGGGAAGAGAGATGAGAGCATGTCATTTCATCACAGAAGAGGGCAGATAACCATGACATTGGTATTAAACGCACTAACTTGGGAAAGAGGCTTCTGCTATTTGTTACATAAGACATCTTACTCCGTTGCAGAGCTGCTGAACAGTGCAGGGACAGAAGTATTCAAACCTTTCACCAAGACTATTTTGTTTTGCCTCAGCCTGGAAATAGTGTTGTGATGTAACTGCAGGGGAAGCAGGGTAGGGGAGATCTTCCCTGCCCTTAGGGAATATATAAAATTAATATATTCAGGTGTTACTGTATTTCTGTAGTAAACATGAAGATTAGAAGAATGCTTCTTCAGAACTCTATACCAAGTTTTGGTTCAGCCTTGTGCAAAAGTATCTTCTTGAGGAAGCTCTCCAAATGGAAAAAGGGATGGTTTTCCAAAAAAACCCCTCTCAAAGTCTGTGAGACTTGTACTAGTTGCTTCAAGAATGGGCTTTAAATTTTACTGAGTTATTTGAGTTACTAATTCCTATAGCTAAAGGAAAATCTACATTACAGAAGAGTGCCATTTCTGGCTACTAAAGGTTCACAGCTTACCCGGTTCTGCTGTCTTTCATGGTAACTCAGTTTCACACATTTCCTGTATCCAATAAAAATGGAAGAAAGGATATCTAAATAACAAAAAGACTTATTTACATTACTCTAGCTTCATTCTTTTCTAATTCTTAACAACCCACAGCTCTGAGAAAAGTAGAGTTCTGGTATAAATATACATTCTGGAGGTAGCCTCAAGATTAGGGTTTTGTTGGGTGTTTCTGCTTTGAGAAAATAAGAAAAGTACTATGTGAAAGTATAAGAATCAATAGTAAAACCATATTTATTTGAAAAGTAATACTGAACAGTTTTGGCAGACTGGAACTGTGAGAATAACAAATTATATCTTTGTATGCTCAAATAATGATGTGCAATTTTTCAGAAGTGTAACATTTAAGGTAATTTATTGTACTTTTCAGTGCAAGAAACCAATGCTATTTCTTTTAATCTTGGTCAAGTGCTTTAGAAGATGAGAAAAAAACCTGCTAATAATACAGTGATAATTTACACAGGTACTAAAGGAAGTCAAACTTGACTGTTACATTCTTCTTTTCTATAAGTTAAGGACTTCCCTGAGAGAGAAATTTTAGTTACACATAAGTTTAGCACCACTACCAGAAGATAACTAAGGGATGTTTTGATGCTTTTTCTTCACATATTTTTTTTTTAGTGATTTCCAAGTCCAATTACACCCTTTGCTGTTTGTTTTTCATGTTTCAGCACAGTGAGTTCAGTTACATGTATCTTTTTTTATCTATATATTGTGCCAATTTTTCTTTGTCAAATTCTCTTGCAATCTTTAAGGCAGTGCTGTTGAGTGAAACTGATTGCATATTACAGATAATAGTAACAACTACTCCTCTAGGTGGTGCCACAAGCCCATTATCTATAGCTTCAGAGTCCAGCTCTTCAGGAAGAATTAAGAGGACACTACTTGCCCCCACTGCACCACCAGTATGAGATGCATAGTGTCTCTGCTGTCTGCAACAGCCACATTGTTGTTTTTTTTCTACTACAGCCCAAGCCATTGCGTATTTACCATCCCTGTCCCACGATACTTCTGTTTTTGGCACTGGAGTCCACATCATTGCAACTGTGTCTGGTTTGAGATACCCAGGAAGAAGTTTGCCATTAGGGTTTTTAAATTGTCCAGCTTGATAACTGTACAACAAGGCACTTCCAAATTTCAGAAGGTCACCTACTGAAGACAGAAAGCCACCACCAGCCCACTTGTAAGAGTTGTCCACATATGGTGCATTTACCAGACGTCCTTTTTTGTTGTAAACATAACACCTAGAATTCAAAAAAATTCAACTTGTCATTCTCAGGTACTATGCAGAACTATTTTTAAGCTGCTCTACCTTTGAAGGGCAAACTAGACATGTATTAGCTTGTTCTCATGAAACTTTTGAATTTTTTAAAATACATTTTTCTTAAATGTATTTCTTGCTGAAAAATCAAAATTCAGACAGGAAAACAAGGTGACTTCTTAGGTTAGAAGCTTAGTTTCAATAAAAGTACTAATCCTTCTACTTAGTCTTAGGATATACTAAGAGTAAAGGCCATATAAAAATAAGAGATGTGTCCTAAATCTATAGATAAGTGAGCACATGTTTTTTCTTAAATCCCTGTACTAGATTTAAAGCATTTTAAGAAAGAGGAATCATAAAAACTACTCCATGGTTATTGGACACTGAGGTGAAATTTCACTGAAATCTTATGTGACTGCTCTGAGAGAGTAGTTTCCATTTATGATTTGATTTCCCCCCAGTGCTCTGTTACAGTTGCCATATACTATAACAACTGAATATACTGGAACTAGCAAGAAAAGTGAGAAGCATGAAAGAGTCTTGCAAAACCTGTATTAAAATACAAATTAGATAGTACCAACTAGAATTGCAGAATGAACTATCAGGACAGCAGACTAAATTATGCTTTTGAAAGAAACAGCCCAGTCATGACCGGATTAATTTAATGTGACATAGGAAAAGGAATGTTGAATAGCTATATAATCTGATGAATTTCAACCTTTGACCTTTAGACCACAAGAGGGCCATGTACTTCTTGGAAAGTTATGAAAAAGAAACACAGGAAAACAACCCAAACAATAAAAATAAATAAATAAAACCCCAAACAACAAAACAAACAAAAAATTATAATAAATAAAACACACACACACACACACACAAAAACAAACAAACAAAAAATAATATCCAAAACCAGAGGGGTAGGCACAGGGCAAGCCTACTGTCAAACAATACAGTGCTATCTAGTCTGCACCTATATTGGAAAACTTGTTGGGAACATCTGAAAGCCGTAATACTGAAAATCAAGAGGTGTAAGCAAAAGGAAGAGACACAAATTGTGCAAAACTACCATTAACTCTGCCAGTGACTTGATATCTCTGTGTCCCTAGAGCCATTTTTTTGATCACAATAAAATCTGTTAGGAAGATGCTGAAATACTTGACTTATACTTCTAAAATACCTAAAACATTAATTTTTTGAACACCTTTGTGTCAGTGAAGCATAGTATAACCAAACCATTACAGAACCACAGTGTGTCAGTATGTTCTAGTCTGAGGCACCAAGCTAACTATCTGTGGAAGCAAAACCATCATATTAACATCTCAGTTTTGCTTAACAATAAGTAGCCCACAAAAAAAAGCCCCAAACAGCATCTGTCCCAACTCTTTCATCCCTACCATATTTCAGTTTATAAAGGGGTTAATATATACACATGTATTTAAAAGAACTTGACTTGATAGTTTGAGAACATCACGAGCATCTAGATCTACAGCCAAAAGAGTTCTGAAAATTTGCAAGCAAAATACACACCAGCACAAAGCATCTTGAAATTCAGCAGTAAAGCTATCCCTCAAACATTACAAGCTGCTCTCTCTGGGTGTGTACCTACACACTTTTAATATATATTTGTATATGTAAGCACTATAAACCCTGGATTCAACACATTCATTACCATTTTCATTCTTTGAGAGCATTTTAGAAGCCAAACCTTTAAAAAGTTTAAGACTCCCTTTCATGAGACATTTTCCATTACTTGTTTTTGCAAATGTTAGAATTATTCTGCATGAAAAATTAACAGATATGTCAATAAATCAATTACAGAGCCCAAACAGGTAAATCAATAAAATAAGACTGGAGAGAAAGACAAGAAACTCTATCCTTATCCACTACATTGGAATGGATTATACTGTTACAGAAATGTCTCTTTTTTTTGTTTGTTTGGGGTTTATTTGTGTAGATCTTTTAGGGGTTGTGGTTTGGGCATTCTTTTTGGTGTGGGTTTTGTGTGTTGTTTTTTTGTTTTTTTTTTTTTTTTCCTTCCCCCCAAGTTAATAAAAATAAATCAATTGTTAAAGCAAGGTCTGTATTTAACAGAATTTTAATTCTGGTTAGAATTGATACTATGACTTAATTTCTGAAGACCCTGTTTTACTGTGAGTCTACTACAATTCCACAGAACTCTTAAAAAGTCAGTATATTAAGCAAACCAAAGTAACTACATATTCTAACAATCTCCCTAGTTACTGCTTTATTTTACTCTACTTAAACATATGTGCTTATTTGTACCCAAAATAAATGCAAACTTCAAAGTCACCCCTGCCATTCCCCCATACATTGTCTTATAAAAGGAAATTCAGTTGGCTTAATAAAGACAGAAAGAGCAATAGTTGTTGTGGAAAAAGATAAAAGTTTCTTCCTTGTTTACCTTGCTCTGTTATATATCATTGCTTCATTGTCATCTAGTACAGTTGATAGCATATCTAAATCACGAAACATTTTTAACATATAATCTGTAAATTTTTGTCCTGAAACTCTCTCCACAACAGCACTTAAAAGAGTAAAGCCATATGTTGAATACAAGAACTCACTACCTTGAAGAAAAACAATGAGAAACAAGAGAAAAAAAAGTTAGCCACATGATGCTTAAATGGAATCTGAAGGATAAAGTTTAAGTAAACATATGTACAAATAAAATTATATATAGCAATGAATAATCAATTAAATACTCCCCCTCCATTTTAATATGATGATATCACAAGCTTATGATACTGAGCCCTAGGAATTTCTTTACTGCAGGAGACAGATGCTTGCTAAGTGCAGGTAGCTGTGAGAACAGCATGTTACAGGGATCTTCACGTAAAGCCAGGTTTCATGTGAAGACACATTTTACATAATTTCCATAAGATTTACATACCAGTTCTAACAGGGATGTCTGGATTTGGAAAGCTGAAGCAAGCCATAAAATTACCTCTTAAAAGATTCTCATCTAATGTAACTTTTTTTGTGTGTGTATACCCTAGAGATGCAAAGACAAGGGTAGCATTCACTCAAGGTTTTCAAAGGTCTTGACCCCTTATCATAGTGATTCTAGTTCTCCAGTTCTAGAACATCCTGAAGGATTATATGAACACTAACATACATATTATTTAAGGCATATAATTTATTTACAAAACAATGTTTCATTATTTAAATTCTTGTTCTCGTGCCAATGCCTTCTATGAAACATCTACATACCAAGCAACTGCCCAAACTGCCTACAGCCGAGACAGATACCTTACCTGAAATGGTTCCTAGATGGTAAGTAGTTAACTTCTCCCCACTTTCTACCCCTCTCCCCTTAAATGGACGTTATTTATTGTTTATCAGCAATGCATATAATTTGCCTGTTAACTCATTTAGAACTTACACCTGAAGTTCCTCAAAGTCCTTTCTAGAAATACCTTAACTAATTCCAACAATAACCAACCTCGACAATTCTGTGATTCTTTGGTCTCTCTGTAGAACTGTTTAGCGCCTCATGCTAAACTGCTGAAAATGCAGAATATGCATTTCATAGCACGCACTTAGAGGTTATGGGAGAAAAGTCTTATTTCTACCTGAGGTTCTCCTTTCTCTTCCACCCTGCGTTATCTGGGACTCTTTATATCACATTTTAAGTCTTGGCATGTAGCCAGTATGTGATGCACACATATTGAACCTGCTAGATTATGGCGCACATAAACCATTAGACGATATCTATATAAGCATAATTCTTTAAGTCAGTAGATTGGTAGAGATATCTGTACAAGACCATTAACTAAAACTGAAGTGATAAAATCTTGATCAGGTCAGTCTTCAAAAGTTATGTCAGTTTTAAAACAATTACATGAGTACATGGTTCGTGTAGAATAGCCCAAATACTTCTCTGTTGAGCTTTTAAAAGCTGGGGCACAAGAAGGGACTTTATTTCCATCAGTGCATGTAAAACAATTTGAAACAAAAATTTCACCAGAGGAGCATATTTTGGTCTAAAGGAATAAAAACTCACCTGGTTTAAAGAATAAAGGATCATTTTTAAATATCTTCAGTGAGTCAATCACACTTTCAAATTTTTCCTTCAAATAATACTCTTCTTGCTCAAATTCCTTGTCTCTCCTGCCAGGTTTTGAATTTCGGCTTTTTGTCTCACCTTCACGTTCTTTCCTCGGTTTAACAGAATCAGTCCTTTCAATTCCCTCGCCTTCTTTTTCTTTTTGTTCTTTATCCCGATAGAGTTTTGTTAGTTTAAATGCTCTATTAGCCTTTTCCTTTTCTTCCTTTACTTTTGTAATATCTTTTTCATAGTGACGAATCCCACTCAAATGTGAAACTAACAGTCTTGTAGTAATAGTGACCTAGGTAAAAAGGACATTTAAATGTGAGCTCTCTTCATCAATGATGATGCACACTATTTCACTAGAAAAGTAAAATTCAACATGACTAGGAACAGATAAACATATAAGACCATTCAATCTCATGTATTAAAGCCAGTTAAAAATATATACATGACTATTTGCACACTACACACTTGATAGAAAACTGAAGATCCAAATTTCCAGCATTGCTTTTTCAAGTAGCAAGCATCTGTACTGGTTTAAATGATTTTTGATGTTTTATAGGAATAGGTCCAGATACAGGTACCTGCATACATATAGCTGTGCAATGACAGGATAGCAATAAACAATTACATACCTTTTCACCCTCGTAGACTTTTTCTGGAAATTCAGGGACATATTTCTGCACAGGAGCATCTAAGTCTAGTTTTCCCTCTTCCCACAATTTAGCAACAGCCATCATTGTAAGACACTTGCTAATACTAGCAATTCGCATGATCGTCTCTGGCTTACATAATACACGATTCTCTACATCAGCATAACCCAAACCTTTAAGAAAATAAAAACACTGTGGTAAATATTTTGCATAAAGACATTCTGAATTAATTATTTGCAATTAATTGAATTTACTTGCTCCTAAAAATGTTTTTCCTCTAGCTAAACTGGGACATGAGCATTGGACTATCCCTGCTTCAATGAAGTTAATAACATTTTAATGTTGTATAAACAGTTAATCAAGGTCCATTGTATTGGCCAATGGCATCTCAAGTCATTGATTAAGATTACAAAACAAACCTAATGATAAATGAGATTGAAGATTAAGCCAAAATTTACACTCCCGAGGTCAAATATTCAATGAAGAAAAACTAAAGAGACCAAAATCTAGACTGTCCATTAATGGCTGAAACAGCAAAGAGTCTCAATATAGAAACTGAGAAAGATCACTTACAAACTCAGAGCGATTACCCAACCTGTAAAGCTCACAAACCAATAGTGTTGCCCACTTTGTTTCGGCATCACTCACTATGACTTCCGTTAAGAGACAGCTCAATCGTCTCCATGACAGTGTTTTCCTATGTAACCAACCCCCAAGTCTGGTAGCAAGAACTGGAATTAATAAGGCATTATCAACCTCCCATACTAGTCTTCAGCTTGAGCTAGGTTTGAAGAAACTGTGCAAGTGGTCTTGCAGCGTAAAAATCAATGGAATGCAGTAATGACATATTTGCTGGGTTTAGTACAAGCAAAGCCTATGAGCAATGCACATCTGTCTGTATAAAACTGTAGTCTAATAATGAACAACTCCAGAAAAAATCCTTTGCCAAAATATAAGAAATAAAACAGATGACATGTCAGTTGCCTAAGACCATTTCTTTTACTTAAAGTTGCTACTCAAGTGCTTGCATGATGTGTATGTGTAAGCAGATGCTGTATCCCTCAGTGAAGATACCTTCCAAACCTCAGATCACTCCCATCAGCTTAGCAAAAAAGTAGGTTTAGTAACCCCTGGTCACAGAATTCATGCAAGTCACACCCATTCCTATTTCCCCCCACCATGAAGAAAGGAGGAGGACAATGAAATGAGCCAGAAGACTGCTAGAGCAATTGTACCCACCTCCCAGCTGCCTTACTTAAGGCAGTATTGTTCTCTCTATATATGTGCATATATATCCATATGCATCAGGGTATTGAAAGCTCTGCCATGGCTTATGCTCCCACATGTAGCTGTCTTGCAACTGGATCTGGCACTCCTGGTAATAAACCACAACCCTGCCACTAGTTCCCTCAGGCACTTTTCTGTATGTCAAGGAAGGGATTCTGCAGAAGTCTTACAAAAACTTCTAATTTCATTGCTAGGTAATTTGAGACCAGAAAAAGCTATCTGGTTTGAAAAAGTCTGCGATTAAGTTTCTAGCACAATTTTATTATTAGGCACATGAGAAAAAGCACCAGGTGCTCTCCAACTCACTTCTGTCATGATGAAAGAGAAATTAAAACCTATAATCACCTTTATATATCTATATAAAAGCTAATGCAACAACAGACTGTCAGAAGAAAGTAATAATCATACTTAAAAGACTTTTTTTCAAATTCTATATCATGTTAATGAAATATGTTGCCATTTACTACTACCACTTAAATTGTCCAAAAAACATTATTAAAATGTTTCTGAAAACAGACACACAGTTTGGCATTTGGTTGGGTTTTTTGTTTGTTTGCTTGTTTTTGTTTGTTTGTTTTTAAATAAACATCAGATGAGCAGTAATATATAATAATATGTATATATTAAAAAAACATAATGTGAGCAGTACTAACAGACTCTATTTGAAACTAAACTTTGCAAACAGAAACATCACTTGCTATTTCTGTAAGGATGACCTTCCCAATAAAAATCTACACCTCAGCCCACAAATGGGAGACGGATCACCAAATGTGAGTCATTATTACTCTATTATTTAAGTTCCTGTGGTATGAACAGTGCTTTACATCGTATATACAATTCTACCAGACCACTGTACAGCTGTATGCCTGGAGTATAAATATATTCAAAGACCAACCTGAAAAATGAAAGGAAAAAATGTTCTTTAACGTAACTGTTGAGTCATACTAGCCCATTCAGAAAGCTAATAAACTATAAATTCCTGGAAATTACTGAAGTTTAGCAAGGAAAGCATCACTTCACACTCCCTAGGCACCTGTTTCTGGGCACTGTCTGAAGATGGGACATTAAGTGCATAAAAGACTGGCCTGATCAGTGTGTCTGAATTGTTAATTTTTAAAATGTTCATCACTTCCCAACAGCATGCACAACTACAACTCCATATACTAACCTTCTGACCAGACCTCCTTTCCATCTACAGAAACTCCAACTAGTATACCTGGGATTCCTGCTTCATCCTGCCCAAAAAAAAATGGACACAAGACATTTAGAAGGATCTTTACAGTTAAAAGCCACCTTCTCCCAAACTCCAAAAATGCAAAACCAACTCTACAAATATATCTGCATGTGGTCACATCACAGTTGAAATTTTGTTAAATACCGGTTGGGCTGAACTAGCATGAACTGTTTTCAAAAAGCAGACATTTTAACCCAGCAACTGGGAAAATATATCCAACAAGAAAATAATTTAAATAAAATAATTTATTTAGTAATTAAGCTAGTGACCAGGACATGCAAGAAAAACGGAACAGAAACAAAATACTACAGAGTGATGCACAAACTGCATCATCTAGTAACAAGCAAAATTTCAAAGAAGCTTCAGTTAAATCTTCCAAGTAACTACAACGTGCTTTTTAAACAATCACCTTGCCTCTTTCTTAGCACCTGTAAGGCCTTCCCTTGCTCTCAGATACCCGGTACTATACCATACTTCCGCCAGCTCCACACATCAAGCTCTGCCAGCCTTCACTGACACTACATTAAGACAAATGTGAGACCGCTGCCGTGATACTGAGCGATTCAACGGGGGGGGGTTGGGCGGGAGCAGCTCGAGGTGAGCCCAGGCAGCTCAGGGGGACTGGGGCTCACCCTCGCACTTCTCTTCCTGCGGGCGCACAGCACGCCTATCAGGGTCCCCAGAAACGTTTCCCCCACTCACAACGCTTAACCGAAACCTCCTGCAGCAACCGCGGCATCCACGGAAATTATAGAGGCCCACCTCCGCCCTCACGTCGGTGAAGCCTGGCTCGCACCGCACCAATCAGGGGGTGAGACCCTCGACTCCCCTTCAGCCGCGCTCGCTCAGCACCTTAATCCTCCGCAGCAGGTCCCTGCTCCGCTCGATGGCCGCGCCGAAGCTCGGAGGGGGCGGCAGCGGATTCACCTCCTCCTTCTGCACACCTTCAGCCTCGCAGCCCGCCGATGTCGGCACCTTCACCCCCAGCGCCAGCCCCAACGCCAGCCCCCAGCCCCAGGGCCGCGCCCCGGCTCCACCGCCCCCTCGCCGGGACGCCCACAGCCTCCCGGTTCGCCCAGGGGCCACCGCCTGCCGCAGGACCCGCGCCAGGCCGTACATGGCTGCGCCGCGCCTCCTCGCCACCGCCTCGCCAGGCGCCCATCAGGCAGCTCCAGCCGCTCCCGAGCGATTGCTCGGCCGAGCCACGAGCGCATCGAGCAGGGGCAGCCGCTCCTCTCCGGGCGTAGCGCGGCTCCGCAGTCAGGGGCCCTTCCGTGTTGAGGGGCGGCAGCAGGGCCCTTCCGGAATGCCAGCTCCGTGCCGCCGCCGCGCTGCCGGGAAGCAGACAGCGCAACGCGCTCTCCCACAGGCCTGATTAACTGCAAGCTGAGAACGGGCTCGATCTGATGGGCTAGCGGAATGGCCCCAACGGCTGCGGACCCCGCTCAAGGACCCCCAGCCGGAGGCCTCCGCCCCGGCATTTGGACCGCCTCACGTTTGGTGGTGAAGGCAATTTGAAGCTGGTTTGCTTATTTAATCACTTTTAATATTGTTTGAATTTCAGACTACCTAGTTCAGTAGTTAAAAGTGTAAGAGGGAGGACAGGGAGGGACTATTTTATATGAGTTAAGCATTCCCCGGGCAAGGAAGAGTAGAGAATTCTAAAGGTGATGCTAAAAGCAGCAGAGCCCTTGGCATACTATGGAGAATGCAATGGCATTACAAAGAAAGTAGCCTTTCTTTGTAACTGTTCAAAGTCAGTCCTTTGAATGGAACACCTTAGACTGGTCTGTTTTAAGGACCTTAAACCCTGCAGATGATAAATAGATTGGCTGGGATGTATCATTACTTAGCAATGCAGAAAGCTCCTTGTGTAGAAAGTCCACAGTGTCCTGTTTGATAGGTTGTGTAGGGCTTTGCCATTTCTTTCTTTGGAGATTTTCTGGAGTATTTAGATAATGACTTAAAACCTAATATGTGCATGTTGAAGGATTCTTGAACACCAGCTAACAACATTTTATAATGGCCACTCCATAAGTGTTATAGATGTTGACAGAGAATACGACAGCTTAAAAAAAAAAAAAAAAAAAAAAAAAAAGAGCCCTACTTGTAACCAAAAGTGGGGGGAAAGTCCTTTCAGAACTCCACACATGCTTTGCTGAGGGAAAATTTTGAGATGTTAACCTGAGGAGTTCAATCTCCTTCATGCCCAATGATCTCAAGAACTTGCAGGATTTGGCAGGAAGTCAGGCCAAATAGCTTTCATGCATGAAGAGAAATCCAGACCAGATGCTACACTTTTCACTATAGGCATTTATTTCTCATTAGTATTTTCTCAATAAAACTCTGTTGCTTATCACAGTATGACTTCATACCCAACTGGTACTTTCTCTTAAGTAATTTTCACTGTGTTAAACTGTCTCTGGAAGCATTTTGCAGCAGGATTCTCTGCATTCTTACATTAATCTGCTCAGTAGGAACATTTTTTGTCATCACACTTTTAAGCCAGAAAAGGATCTTGCCATTTTTCTCTGACTGTCTCAATGATGAACTTTGTATTACATCCAGTAGCACAGTGTGGCCTGCTGTTATTTGTTGTATCTTCCTCTAAGTTGCTGGTTTTAACTTTGAGTTGAGATATTAGGCTTATAAGGTTTTGAGCATTTTCTACTCCCACTTATAGCAATAGAAAATGAGGACAGCAAGCACTAGGTTAATCCACTTCTAAATTTAACAGAAACCCCCGAAGTTTTTCTTCTAACCTTGTCCATCAGTTACTTAGAAGTATCAGCACAGATTCTCAGCTGTAATCCATCTTTCTTATGTAATACAGACAGAAAAGTCCATCTGGAAACCCCTCTGGCACAGTGGAAATACTCCACGTTTTTACACTAAATCAGCTGACTTTTTCCTCTGTTCTGCCTCCTTGCCAAGTTGTACTTGCCAGATTTGGAAAGCCTGTGTGAAAAGATATGCCTTATTTGGATGACGAAAAGTGGCGATACAGGTCTCTCAGCAAAGCAGGGCTGTACTCAGTCACTTCAACACAGGACAGCTTTAGAGTCTCACCATCAAAAATCCTTTAAGGCTTTATAGCCTTTGAGTAAAACAAACACCAAAGGCTCAATAACACGAGACCTTAAAAAAAAAGTGCTTATGTATCTTTCTAGTCATCTCACTCTTGCATATAGTATACTACTGCATTCACTGGCTTTTTCACAGTACTGTTACTGGGTGAGCTGGACAACAAGGTGGGCAGTAGCTTTTATACTGTTCTGCAGTGGTGTAGCCCACCATCAAAATGTGGCATATGCTCATTCTGCTGCTGGCAGTTATTAGTATGTGGAAACGAGGTATTTGCAAATCATGAGGTTTCATCAGTATTTCCTAAAACACTACTCCAAATGTACAAGTCCATATGTTAAAAAAACCAAACCAAAACACCCAACAACAACAAAAACACC
>JANIJG010015570.1:16980-32229 GCA_024611175.1 Megaceryle torquata | reverse complement strand
ATACTCCCCCCCCAACTTCCCCCCCTTCCCTCCCCTTCTCCCTCCCCCCCATTACTGTCAGGTTATATTCTAGTTGAAAATCAGCATTTGTAATTCACTGTGAGATCACTGTCAATAAAAACATTTAGCATCTCGGGACTTGGCTCTGAAGTAGTGAAAGCTCTGAATTATTATTGATTAAATGACTGTCCTGGATTTCTTATGATCATCCAACCTCGCATTGTGATGGAATATCTGAATACACAGCACATTCCTGCAATCAGCATTGCATTAAATCTTCCAAATAGCAGACACAAAAGAACTGTATATAGAAAACTTCAGCTGAGAATACAATTACTTTTGTTAGTTAATTCATGCCTCTTATATTATCTATTTTTCTACATTAAGAGGGAGTGAGTATAAACCACAATATTCTTGCTCTATATTTTTGTTGCAGAAGTAAAACTGCAAAACATTTCTCTGAAAAAAAGTTTGTAATCCCATTTACAAAGGTGAGCATAAGCAATGGAAAAAATTAGAGCACATGACAGCATAGCCAGAGACTAGCTATGATAGTACAAGATGCCCTTCTAAATTTGTTTTAAATGTATTTAACTAAAAAAATGTAATTACACAAAAGTACCTCTATTTTGTTAAAAGTAAGAAGTGATGAGTAATTATCTACACTAGCATATATACTTCTTCATGCATATAAAACATAGAACGCTTTCCTGTGACTTTAATTTTCACCTTGCTTAAAAGAAAATGGAAGTTGCTTTTATCATCTTAGAATGTGGTATATTCAGTGTTTAAGTACATATAGCTAGTGCCAGTGGTATAAGGTTAATAGAGAGCACTGTTAGGTTATACTAGCCTATTGCAGAATATTATCACTTTAAAAGTATTATGCCCATGAACTAAATCTATTCTGACATTTTTATTTAATCACCTCCATCTTCTGACACGTTAGATACTGTGGATTACCCTCACCACTTAGATAAAACAAAATCAAGGCAGAAGGTCGCTGTTAGCATCCAAAGCCAGCGCATGTCCATACACACCAATTGCCTACACCTAACTTTCAACACAAACCTATGTTTAGTTGAACCCTGACAATGTACTTGATATAACTGCAGCTGAATGGATTCCTTATTTGCATAGCACTCATGGGATGTGATAATTAGAAACATTATTTATTTCTATACAAGCCCTTTGAAGTTAATATATGTACAAGAAAAATCTGAAAACTTTTTCCTGTGCCATGTCAATTCCAAAGTTTGAAGAACAGAGGACTATGCAGTTGAGTAGGATTGAAAGGAACACTCCAACTTTTGCTTCCCTGACTCACAATACTTTTAAAAATGTATTTTTGTATGCTTGGTAATCTTTAACTCTTCAGATTACAGGAAAACTTTTTAATTTATCCAGACTGTATGAAGCTATATCTTCCTGAATCCACAGAAAGTAAAAGCAATAGCCAAGAAACTAAGCCATTCCTATTCACTTCAACAGATGCTGCACAGAGGCCAGTCATAATAATTTATATGTCATTCTTCATCCAAGTACATATTGGAAAAAATAAAAAGAAAATATTGCAGAGAAGTACAAATAGAGAACTACAAAAAGATCATCCTAGATTAAAACACAAGGAACATCAGACTTGTCAGACTGAATATTAATTTTATTCCATCACATTAAGCAAACCCAGGTGAGCTATGATTGAAAAATACATCCAATTCTAGCTGTCAACACTAGAATACTGACAAGTCCATTGTGAGCATTATAGCTTTTTAATATTAGCTAATACATCGCACAGGCAGGAAAGGGACATAATTGTTTTCGTTAAGGACAATACAGGTTGCCAGAAACAGTGCTGAATAGAAATGAACTAATAAAACCTGGTATGTGTTCCTGTAACTGCCTTTGATGGAGTAGGTTTTTCACATTACAGAATAAAAATCTCAAGAATTTGCACCATATTCTATTGGGCAATAATGCCAAAATGGGCTTGCATTAATGTTATCACAAAGTGCATACTTTTATCAAAATATTTTTAAATGTATGGTGATTCCTTTAATGCAGGACAAAGAAGTATTGAACTATGACAAATAAAGTTAAAATCATGGGCTCTATTTGGTGTGTTAAAATGCTGAACAGATTTCAATAAAATTGATTCTCTGCATGACTGCCACAACCAAATATAATGTAGATAGCAGTTATAAAAAATCCTTAAAATCCCTACAAATGTACACAAGTTAGTAATAAAGTCAGAATGCTGGGATTTAAAAGTACCTTCTCTTTTATTTAGTCACAAAGATTTCCCATTTTAAAAGTTTAAAGTAAATAAAATTCTAGTTTACAGAGTTAATTTGAAAACTGATGGCTTCATCTTTTTTCATTTATTTAAAACTTCCCTACTCATAGTGTTGTCTTTTAAGGTGTAAATATACTGTAACAGCATCTGAATGCCTTGTCATTTACATCCAGTCTTAAGATGATACAATTACAAATAGTATTCTATGTCTATTTTTAAAGTGTTTATTTGGTATGTCTGGCTAATCTTTTTCACCCTTCTGTCTGGTCAGAAAGGTCACCACTGTGTAACTGTCTTTTTCCTACCATCAGTATAGAAAGACGTTGGAAGAGTTATAGCTTTATATTTTCTTCTGGGACTAAAAAAATACATCCAACTGTAAATTCTTTCTTTCTATGATGCAGAATTTAGACTGCTTACTACATACAGACAATGAACCAAGAATATTAATATAAGACATATCAGAGAAAAGTGTATATAGGATTTACAAGAAAATTAAAAGTCTAAGGGAGGATCAGAGTCAGTTGAAAAATTAGAAAAACAAAATTTAACTCAAGACATCATATGAAGACTAATGATCAGACTAGGAATATATTTATAAACAGACACAAAAAAACAGGTTGAGCAAATTGTTGAATACCTACAGGACCATACTGAAGTTACATTCCTAAAAAGACTCTGTGGGAGCAATGGTACCTCTGATATCTCACTGTTGGGCCACAGGATATAAGAACAACATCCTGTTTGCTCTGTTTTTCATGGTGAAAACATAATATAAACTGTTATTTTCTTGAAGATAATTACTCTTGCTATGGATATATTATTCTAGATCGAACAGTGGCCTTATATTTTTATGACTATTTCATACTATTTTCCTTATGCTCTCTATTTCTGCATCTCTCTTGTATACATCCTGGTATAATATAGCATCATGAATTCTTGGGGACAGACAGCCATATAACAACTTTCTTATGCTCTTGTTTTCTTCTTGGAAGAAGTATATCACTCTAGCAGGGAAGCTATAGCTTATTCCTGTAGAAGAAATTCTTGAGTAGGATAAAAGCCAGACAAGTACCCATCCTACATGAATTAAAAATAAAACACATGAATAGACCATTCCAAGAGCAAATGGAACTGACTGCACTTGCCAAGGGAAGTGTTTTTTCATACTACTTTGTATGTGGAGGCTCCATATACTAATTAGATGTGCATTACATATTACAGATATGATCAGCTGAACCTGGATGAGAAACTGTGTTTTGAAAACTGAAGTAAAAAATTAATTCAAATTTACCATTCTTTCTGTGATGTCACCAATGCATATACACTGCACTGAATTTCTGGTATCATCAGTGACTTGTAGTTCATTTTTAATCACTTCACTGAAGTAGGATTTCATAAAAAAAGGACACAGGACTATCTTCTGAACTGAAATACTTCTTAATAACTCAACATGAAAATTTATCATGGAAGAAGACCTTAATTCAAAATTTCATTTAATTCTACTTTTCATTTATTTTTGTTCACATTTAATGTCATTTTATATTGTAAGCAACATTTCATTGTTACCTACAACACCCCTCAATTTTTGGTTCATATATACTCATCAGTTCTTCAAGGACTACCAGCCTGTAAGTTATTTGGTACTAAGTCTTTTTTAATTCTGCCACTTCAGTCAAAAATGAAGTGGATAATATCAGAGGCCAGGATGAAAATCAAGAAAGAAAAAAACTAAACAACAACCCAACAGAACTGCAAAAAGAAATCTGATCCCACTGCGAAAATTATCAAAATGTCTATTTACCTGAACAAAGCCAGAATTTAATATTTTCTGCATGGCATAATAAATTTTTGAACATTGTTGGCCAAACACATAGAAAGCATATCTGATTCTCTATTAATGTCTTATCAAAGTATTAATGGGAATGTGACAGGTATTAGAAATAGATCTTAAATTTCAGAAAAGTTAGCCACCATATTCCTCAATGAACAAGACTTGCTGTACCTTTCAGGGATAAATATTTCATCAGTAATTTGTGTTGACTTTGAATAAAGTGAAACAGAGTTATGAATAACTTGTGCAGAATTATTTTCTCAAGCTTTTTTACATTATTGCTGGAAGATCTGTAACTAAAGTATGGAAGTCTGCTGTTAAGTCCTTGATACAACATCTAAGAATATTGGAAAAACTTCAATGCAAATTTAATCAGAAAATAAGATTCTTTAGGGCAGGGTGTTATGGAATATTCCTATTATAAATTAGAAGAGTTGTCAGACTTGTCTCTATTGTTCGCTTGGATCGTCAGGAAACAGATATTTCTGATTAAGATATCACTGTCCCTTTGAGGAGCTGAAGGCAAAGATCCTGTTCCAAAATGCATTTCTATGTTAGTTAGTCCATTTTATACAGTGCTTTCATATATATTAATGTTAATCTTCCATGAAATTTTCATGATTATACAGGAATTTCTCTGAAAACAAATCTGCATTTGGTTAGAACGTGAAAATGTTTTATTACCTGGAGGTGTTTACATTTCAAGCTGCACTAGAATCTGGCCATGACTGTTATATGAATCTCCTTAAGGCATGATTGGAACTTTGTACTGAAGCTGCGTGAAACCATTTGAGAACCACTGTAAATTCTTAATGAAACAAGGAGCTGACAAAGAACACACAAATCATACTGGTCATAGGTGCAAATCCTCAGGCTTTGAGTATGGCCATGCTTGTCAGCCGAGTCTCACGAGTTATATATTTTTAATGGAAATGCAAAATTCTTTTGTGTATAGGGTCAGGAAAGTGCAGTGTCTGCCCATCTTATATAAAACTAACATCTTTTGTAATGAGATTTTGCTTCAATGAGAGATAGCATCTTCAGAAGACAGAGCAAATCTTTTCAGTAGGCAAGTCTGTATTTTCTGTTTCCTTATCTTTTCCACATGTTAACGTATGTAACTGCTCTGTGTACTGTAAATATGTTTTACTTCTTGTAAAATCTGCAATTATGACATAATTCAGATTTGTAATTGATTTTCAAACCTCTGAAAGATGACAAGTGGGTTTTTTTTCCAATTTTGTAATTAATTAAATAATTATATCTTATAATTGGTGTTATCTGAATTTATAAACTATGGATCCAAAGCCTGTTTTAGGACTATCTTGTGCTTCTTCTTTGTTACTAATTCCAGTCAAAATGTTATGTTCTACACAGTCATAGAAGAAAAAGCAATGACATACATGATTTTACTCAGAAAGCTTTGCAATACTTCAATATGAAGTTATTCTGTATTGGTTTATTGTTAAAAGTTTTAAAGACTGTCATGTAATGATAACCATGTGATGAAGCTACTGATAGACAAGAAGCATTTCTGAAAATTTATATTCCACACTTAACATAGAGCTTTGCTTCTATTTCTTCTAAAGTTTTAAGCAGTTATGGAGATATGACACATTTACATCAAGCAAGTTTAGTGTATAGGCCAAGTAGCACTAGAGGACAGTAGATATTGCTGTTTATGACGTACTAAATCTAAGAAAGTTAACATGTTTGGAGCCTTTTTGGTGATTAATGATCCTTGCCATTCTTAATTAGAACAGTGCTACATAGATGAAGGAGAGTAGTATATTTTTATTTTCTCAGGTCCCTCCAGTAAGGAAAATATATTTCCTTTTCAAAAGAGAAGCAGCAAAGGAGTGACAGCAGAAATACAGCCAGATACAAGCTGCAAATGTTTCACTTGCTGTAGAAAGAATATACAGAAAAGTATACACCCAAGCAGACTTATACCATTTTGAGACAACAAGCAAAATAGGCACTGATGTGAAGATGCCTTCTTCATAAATGCAGGAAATGTAGTATGAGCTGAGGAATGGATTCCTTTTACAATAACATTTACCACATCTACTTGGAAGCAAAGCATGTTTTCCCATAACTGAAACCTTTTACTTCAAATGAACAGAATAGGGAGGCCAAGGACCTGCAGCTCTTTTATGAAGATCTGTTAGGTAAAACACTATATATATGTCTGATTATTAAGGAGTAAAGGTGAGGCTTTGAATTACCTTCTGACTTTTCTCCCAAAGGTAAAAATACAACCTACCTCAACTGACAGAAAAGCTTTTCAATCATGATACTCACTTATTTCTTCTAAGCCTCTGATATTGTCTTCAAATCAATAAATCTATATTTAGCATCCTAAGAGCAGAGGACAAAATGTGTGTTTACTGGAAAAAAAGAGTTGCATTTAAATGCTTAACTAAAAGTGGAAATCAGATGCATTCAAACTAGCATAAAGATAATACATATTCAGGAGCATGAGCATATTTCTTTGCAGAATGACCTTACTAGGTTGGCTTGGCATTACAGGTAATTTAGGATATGATACTATGACTCTAATGGCACATAGGTACTATTACAGTTCTTGACAAATTTCCCATATATGAGAAAAATAACATTTAATAAGTCTCTATTCCTCACCCAGTAGCAGCTACTGCTAGCAAATATTCTGTAGAAAATGTAACAGAACTATCATTTATTTTTTTATGATTTTGCAGCACTGTTTGTGACAGATTTGTTAATAATTTAAACTGCAGCAGTTCTAAAGTACTGTATTACCCACTTGTTCATATATTATTTTTAAAAGTATCTACATAGTCCATAGGTATGATTATTTGACTGAGAAATAACTTATGAACTAAAAAGAGTAATTCAAAATTCATAAGATGTGTCTAGTAATTTTAAAGATACTATTCTGAGTAAAAAGAAATATAAAAAAATCTACAATACAATTCTCTATATTCCAGAATTTCTAAGCATATCCACTTTAGATCCCACAAATCAGTAGCTTCATACCATTGTATCTGACACTTCTGCAGATCTGCAGTTCACTTTAATCTTCAAGAAGGAAATGTACAAGTCCTTGCTCTTCATCAGGGGAATTAATCTGTAACTAGACTGTCTTAGGAGTAGCTCTCCTCTATTTATTCCAGTCATTTTAGTTTACCTCTTTGCACTTATGCTGATTTCAGTTTAATTTTCTAGAACTTGAATGCCCAGAATGGTACTTAGCATTTCAGATGAAGTGTCAACAGTGTCTTGTAAAGTAGCATTCATATGTACCTTATGACATGCATTTTAGGATGTCTTTTGTCTTTTACACAGCTTGTTTCCTAGTTCGCTGACAGATTTGAGTGTCACCATCATCAATTCATGATAGAAGATATTATTCCTTCTGGAGTGCATGCACAAACCTACTCTATGGTTCTAAAAGCTGTTCCAAGGTCAAAAAATCCACTTTCAAACACCAGTCATTTTATAGATCAGTATTGTACCAGTACACATTTGTAAATAGTTCTCCAGTGGCATTTAGATATCTTTTTTATCTGAGGGTTTAATAATTATAGCACACTTCTTTACATTGTCCTATCTACTTCACTGATCAATGCAGGAAGCTTCATAAATGTAGATAAGGTATTTTCCAGACATTTTGTAATTAGCATTGCAAGATGAGCTATCATAATTGCTTCCTTGACAGTAGTTTCTCATAATTTATAATGTCCTGATATATAATGCATACCCTGTAATGCATTTCAACCAATCTGTAACTATCACAATCATCTTGGAACAGTGTCACAGTAGGAGCTGCTTTTAAGTCTACAGTAAATGTTCTGTTTCAAAAATCTGTTCTATTACAGTGGGTCACATTGTTTTACAGCCAGGCCTGCATAAGCCCTACAGGATTTCACTGAATAACTTGTTTGTCCCAGGCAGGTTTCAGTACTTAAAGGATAGGCATCAATAAAACCATCAAAGATTAATTCAAAATATACACTTTCCTCCTGTTAGTGGAACAACAATTTTGTTACATAATAAATGTGTTACACTTGCCCAGAAAGCAAATGAGTTCAGGTTTTTAGATTAAACTATCAGACACCTGTTATTATTATCATTTTAGATGTAATCAGCACTGCCTTGGCCAAAAGAAAGGTAAGGATATCATATGCACAACTGATACATACAGCTGAGGCAAAGTTTAAGGTGGAGATTTCTATTGCTTGATACTGACAAAGAAATGCCCAGTGCTGGCAAAAGAATTGACCTTGTATACTCTATTTAGTAAGGTAATTAGGACTGTTTCTGAAAATGAATCTGTAACTATAAACAGCTTGTCACTGATGCCAAAATAATGAGTCTTGTTCTCAGTCTGCTTCAAGTGCTTATGCTTGAACCCATGTTCCCCCCTTACACAATGGGATGTGTGTCTCTCTAGTGATCTGGAATAGAGAGGAGAATTTACTTAGTATTAGGCAACCAAAAGCTAGTTTAATTTTAGTTCACTGTGTTTTCATATAGTCACACAATCATCTGTACTTGCACAAAGGACGGGGTTACAAAGAGTGGAAATTAGCAGTCCAAGACAGGCCAGGACTGCTTCTGTTAGCAGAAACATTGGCTTATGCAGATGTAAAGCTTCTGCAAAATTTAGCTTTTAGCTGCACTGCCTCAAACTGTTATTCATATGGATAGTCACTGCTCTTTGAAATTATTAACCCTGTAAAGTAGTCCAAAAAAAAAGTATTTATGGTAAATCTTTTAGTAATGAAGATACTTGTGAAGATGAGAATTTGTATTTACTAGCAATTTCCAAGGAAGTACTCACACAAAATGATTGTAATTATGATATCAAATACTTTTTCAGAAGTTTATTGTAGATCATTTACAAAAACCTCACAAACATGCAGAACTCATACATTTCACCAAACATAATTTCATTCTTGTCAAATACTGTATAAATATGACATAAAGAATTCTCTTATGCCAACCACCAGAAAGAGTAATTTATATTTTGGAAGCAGCAGCCAGAGGAGCTCAATACTTACTTTCCTAGCCCAAAGGAAACAGTCAGTCAAACACTCCCATGCTGCATCTCCTTGGAAAATGTATACAACTTTTTTCTCATTACTAGAACTGCTGCGGACAGAAGTTCCATTCCAGACAGGACTATAAAAGATTGGAATGTAGGGAGGTTTTTTTTTGGGGGGGGGGGATGAAGAAAAAAGAAAAAAGCAGCTGGAAAACTTATATTTTCTGGGAAGAAAAGTCTTTCTCAAAATTTTCAGCAGTCTATCTAAAAAACCCTCCTTGTATTTTAACAGGTTTTCATGGTTCATTCTGTGATATTTTTGTATTTTCCTCCTTGTGGTCAGAAAAATTGTCCTAATGGACTCACAGTAATCACCTATCATCAGAGAAAAGCAACTCTGTGATTTGATCTAGAAGGGATCTGTAAGGGAAATTTACCTTGCTGAAATTGTCTAGGCCAAGGTGTTCTAAAGATGTGATATTAAATAATTACAGTGTGTCTCAGATGCCTAATAACCTATATAGCTCTATCAATCTGAGCTTTATTTGAGAAGAACAGATACAACTGTTTTGACTTGTTTCTCTGAAATATTTTTCTTATCCTACTTTAAGTAATAACACCTTTTCAACGTGAAAACAGAAAAAAATATGAGATTGATCATACTTTCAAGTATTTGCTGCTATCTTTAAAATTTCTCAAACTTGCAGTGAAACTAAATAAAGCTATAGAACTTCTATGTGAAGTCAACTTATTTCAATTCAGGATTCCTCTGTTTCACATAAAAGCTGATACATTTATGAGTGAATTTGCTAACTGGGTATTTATATATGCTTTGTCAGCACATATGAATGGCTCGTGTATACGGGAAACCTGAAGTTTCTCTCCTTTAACTATCACCAGTCTTCCTACTCCTGAGTGGCTGCAATTTGTACTAGCTGATCTTGGTTTCATCCATCTGTATCTAGAATCTTCCCTCCACTTTTAAATGTAGCAAAGGAGACAAACAGTATATCTAAGAGTAGAGTTTTGCAGTACAAAACTGAAGTCAAAATGTATTTTAAAGAAAGCAAAAATGACACTGCATAGGAAAAATGCAAATTTAGTCAATGGTGTGGTGTCAATAACATGAGATAAAACTGCTAGCTGTGGAAGAAAAGTCTTAATTAAAAAAAAAAATTAATCCTTACAGTCTCAGTTTGTGTGTGACTGCATGTCTGTCCCACAGATCTCTCTCTCTCTCTCTCAGTCCTGCAGCATCAGTTTCAGCAGTGTCTCCATCAATCAACAATATTTTTCTGAAAATTCCCACCAACCTAGCACCTTATCACAGTGATAAGATGAAAGTTGCTGCTCTTCAAGAGCATTGATGGAGATGCTCCATCATTAGAGTAAAGGTTAAAGAGTTAGAAGAAAGTTAAAGAAACATCCTTCTCCCAACTGTGTGGCTTGGATTATTTTGAGGATTTGGCAGAAAAATCATTCATTTAGATTCCACACAGGAAATTACTGTACTTCATGTTAAAACAAACTAAAAAATCCTTTAAGTTTCAATGACTTCTTCTGACTTTTTTCTTTCTTCCACAATATCCACCATGTTTATTTTGAAATAAGACTTAATATACTTTAGATGGTTTGTTATTTTTCATTGGCCTTCATTTGACAAGAAAATAAATGCTCTCATTCTGGTTTTGTGCAACATTTAAATAAAATAACATTCATTTACATTAATATTCTTGTTGCAAACTCCTGTACTTATTTCTTTAGTATTGCGTTGCATTTTTTAGTCTCCTTCCCTCAAGCATCTCTGCAATTCCTTGTTCTTGAAAATATTTTTAGTTCAGTTTGAAGATATTATAATCAATAGTCTGTATATTGAATTAAGTAATTTTATAATTAATAAAACCTTATTACAATGGCCTTTAAAAAACAGTATATATTAAAGGAATTATAGTGAAAAAGAAATATTTAATTTTAAGCAGGAACAACAAAGACACAGAAGTTTGGTCTCTGATTTTCTTCTCTTAACTTCTGTAGCAAAATAATTGAGAAGCTGATATCTAATTGCCATTTCTGTCATTTAATTCCTCCTCAAATATGCCTTTGGGGTCGTATTTAGGCACCAGGGTAGGTGTGAAGGTGGACAGAGACAGGCAGATGTTAAATAGGATTTCCTTCTGTTCAGCACCATTGATTTCTGAGTAGTTATATGGTCAGTCTAAAAGGATTATAAATTCCATTTAATTTACTAACACTACTAGAGTGGGTTTTTAAACTCTTCTAGTGTTGTTCTTTTTCTCTACAGGCTTTTACAGTTAATGACTATATAAACTGAGTCAGATATATTTCATAAAAAGTACAAAGTATTTTTTAAAAGCCACAGCTACCAGATGCAAGCAGTTAATCATGCTGGTATTAAAAATCATTCTTGATGAAAAAAAAATTGCTATCTGGCTACATTTCAGACATGAATAGTAATTTAGGGGCTAAAGGTGATTGCCTTAGTGAAAGCTATTTATATAAATATATTACAAAACTAATATTTAGGAAGTAGTTATTACTTCCTCAAATATTGTAAGCATTACCAGATAATGTAAAAATATAGTTACAGAAAAAAATGTATGTATGTATAAAATGAACAGAAAAGATCACTATGTGTGTCATATGAAATCATTTTGTAATGCATGTTTTCCATTGAGTTACTGCAAGTCTGAGCTGGTGCATTTATAGACAGATCAATTAACAGTGGATTTTTTTCCACATAAAGCTACATTTTGCTTTATTCCTACTACACTAGAAGCTATTTAAATTTGGGCCCTAATCAGAGAATTCAGTCAGGGCACTCAGTCTTCATCAAAACTAAGTGGCATGGAAGCAATGTAAGAGTAGGTTGCAGTGAAGATACTTATCTGCCTTGGAAGTCAGTGGCAATACCAAATACATTTTAGAAATGTTTTCAATCCAAGTTCTGATGTGGCTTAAATGTCCAGAATTCACAGAGAGAAGCCAAATCAAACATTCTAGTTTATAATGTAGTTAGAGGCTGGTCTATCCTAAATTATGGTGAGCCTGCACTATGTCCCACATTGCCTGAAAAGGGCTGTTGTGGAGCACCCCATCCACTGAAGCACCACAAGGCTTGCAAGCAACTCCTCTTCCATGCCAATATAATTTGGAGGAAATCTGGTCATCTGCAAACTTCCAGAGAGAGAGACAGAAGGCAGGTGCATATATACTCATATTACTGTTGCTAAGCACTTGGCATAGTCCATATAATAAGTAGTGACTGTTTCTGACATTTTAAATTATCTGAGACATGAAGCAGTGTCAAACCATCCAACATAAGTATTTTGATATGAAGAAGGTAAAGCACATCTATATTTCTAAGTACGACTCAGCAAAAAAAAAAAAAAAAAGATAGTTTATCAACAACCAGAACCGTAGATTTCCTTGTTATTGTATAAAACAGAGGAAGAAAATAATAACAGAGTAAAGTGCAACAGAAACCTAAAAATGAATAAAACTTTTACCAAACCATACTTTCCCATGTCTCTCTACTGTGAAACACAGAGGAGTTATAAGCAGATGCAAACAAAACAAACTTTCACATCCACTGGGCAGTCAAGCAGATTCTTAGCTATCAGAATAATATAAAAAAAACCCCCAACCACTAGTGTAAAGGGGAAAAAATATTAATATTTTCACAGTCTGAATTCCTTCTTTTCAAATGAGACTGTTAAATGGCAAAGGCAATGAGCTGCTGAAGGGTTAAACAGAACTAAAGGATGTCAACATACAGTCACATATGCTTATATATTTTCAGCTCAAACCATCTGTTGTTCATATGTGGAAGCTGCTAAATATGAC
This sequence comes from Megaceryle torquata, assembly GCA_024611175.1. Taxonomy (NCBI): domain Eukaryota; kingdom Metazoa; phylum Chordata; class Aves; order Coraciiformes; family Cerylidae; genus Megaceryle; species Megaceryle torquata. The sequence continues at coordinate 19,209 of JANIJG010015570.1, read as the reverse complement.
ATTGCATCATAGCAGAAATTCTTGGGGACAGGATATTTCCTGTTCAAGACCAACCTGTCAGAAGAGGGTCAAGCTGTACAACAAATAAGGAAAACATAATCCACAGCATATTTAAAAATTAAAGACACCAGAAAGAAACGAGAACAGTCAGATGATTTTACCAGTTAACTACCAATCACTAAACTGTCATTATTTAATTGTAATGAGGTGTTCAGGCAAGCCTCAGCTTTCTATCTTATTCATGAAAATACCACTTCTAATTAATTTCTGAGTTTTAGACACCATACTATAAGATTGTCTAACTGAGGTGATATTTTTTAACTTTCAAAATTATCTATACAGTTAGTAGGGATGAAATTTTAAAGCTTTTGCTAGTATCTTGCACTTTGCACTAGCATATATGAGATTTTGAGAGGCTAAGTAATGTTATTAGTTCTATGAATATATCATTTCCCAACATGACTCCAGCTGTTCCAGGAGAAGGAACAGTATACACTTTTGTTCTAAAATTCTCAGTCCAGTTAAGGTTTAGGACTTAGGCTGACAGCTGAAGAACTATCAAGGAAATTGTTTCTAACTCCTTTTCATCTAACAGATACGAAAATTTATTAGTGCAAGTAATTTGAAAGATAATTTTAATTTCATTTTTCAGCAGCAGGGAAAGCATTGGAGGACAATTTCCTGTGCCACCATTGTTGCTTGTCAGTACCATGACCAGTTTTCTCACACTGGCAGAAAGCACAGATGTTATGCTGTCCCTTAGGGGATATTCTGTCCACGTAAGAGGCAAAATTTCAATTTATCTTGACTGTGTAGAAGAGTCTCCTTGTATTTCCTGAGGGTGTGAGTAAAGCTGAATACTTCTGGCAGATGAGAGTTACAAAGGAAAAATAATAAATAATGATATATTAAATAGTGCTGGACAATATAAAACAGCCCTGTGTGACTTAGGAAAAAAAAAAAAAAGAATGTAGACAGTTAATAACATTTTGTATTTTACTGCATGACAATCACAGACATGCAGTATTCTGGCCTAGCACAGGCACAAAAGTATGAGTTGCTTGGGACTAGAAGGAATTATATACATAATTGAATGTTTACTAGGAAAATGTAAATTTGGCCTTTTCTGCATTAAGTATACACCAGCTCTCACAAAATTAGGTACCTGAATAGGTCATTTCAAGAGTACATTTTAGTTTCACACCCAGAGCCTTTCAAGAAGCTAAAAAGGACTCTGCCATGTGAAAAGAGCTATGCATCAGATCACAAAATCACAGAATTATTGAGGCTGGAAAAGACCTCTGAGATCATTGAGTCCAGCCTATGACCTCACACCACAACATCAGCTAAATCATGCCACTAAGTGCATCATTCAATCTTTTCTTAAACACCTCCAGGGATGGTGACTCCACCACCTCCCTGGGCAGTCCATTCCAGTGTCTAATCACCCTTTCTGTGAGGAAGTGCTTTCTAAGATCCAACCTAAACCTCCCCTGGCACAGCTTCAGGCCATGCCCTCTCTCCTGTCACTAGTTGCCTGGGAGAAGAGCCTGAACCCCACCTGACTACAACTTCCTTTCAGGTAGCTGTAAAGACTGATGAGGTCCCTTCTGAGTCTCCTCTTCTCCAGGCTGAACAACCCCAGCTCCCTCAGCCTCTCCTGATAAGACTTTCCCTCCAGTCCCTTCACTAGCCTCATCGCTCTCCTCTGGACCTGCTCTAGCACCTCAATATCCTTCTTAAAGTGAGGTGCCCAGAACTGCAAACAGTACGGGAAGCAAGGCCTCACCAGTGCTGACTACATGGGCACAATTACATCTCTAGTCCTGCTGGCCACACTATTCCTGATACAAGCCAAGATGCCATTGGCATTCTGTGCCACCTGGGCACACTGCTGACTCGTGTTCAGCCAGCTGTAAACCAGCACTCCCAGGCCCCTCTCTGTGGGGCCAGTCTCCAGCCCCTCATCCCCCAGTCTATAGCAATACATAGGGTTGTTGTGACCAAAGCGCAGGACTTGCACTTGGCCTTGTTGAATCTCATACCATTTTCTGCAGCCTATTGACCCGTCTTGTCCAGGTCCTTCTGCAGCTTCTTCTTACCATCCAGGGTATCAACACTGCTTCCCAACTTGGTGTCGTTTGTAGGTGGTTTTTGTTTTGGTTGGGTTTTTTTTTGGTTTGGGGTTTTTTTTGTCATTGTTTTTTGTTGTTGTTTTGTTGTTGTTGT